>QFES01007097.1:0-122320 GCA_003316375.1 Tylopilus plumbeoviolaceoides
ACAGCCTGTGCGTGCCCCGCTCAGCCCCCCGCCGCGTCAAACAGGACCGCGATACAACTCTGGCATCCATATTCGAGACCGCAAATCACCCTGTCATGCATAGTCTCTCTCCCATCCGGTATCATCTAGCCCTAGCCACGTTGGTTTGGACATGATGAAAGGGGTCACTTTCTGTACGTCGTGCCTACCAGACGTGAAAGGGATCCCGAGATGATACGGAGGAGATACTTGTTCGTGCATGGACGAAGGTGTGCGCTCTGGATCGAAATGAATGCGTTCCGGAGAAGTATTAAGACACTTGAAGGGGACTTCATGACAGAGAATATGACGGTGGACGAGCAACCATGTGAACGCGCAGGTCGAAGTATCGACAAACAACACCTATCAGCAACACATCACGTGTTGCAGGAAACCCACACAGGCAAGATGATGTGCTCCCTCGGACCCATGGATCCTTAGGGTTAGAAATCATCCCGAGTGAGGTCTCAGGGATGGATCTTTTGGTTGGAAGGGGCGGAAAGCTCCATGGCAGCGGATGCAAGACGACGAGAATGAGGACCTGGGCGACGAAGGTACAGTTGGACAATGCTGCACTCGGTGAACGAAGTCGCTTGTTGTGAGGAGAGACGCGTCGTCTCGCGTTTTGTGGTCGGGGTGTTATTTGGTTCGAACAAATTCAAACAAATTAGACGCGCATGTATCAATACTAGTATTAGCACTAACCGTTCATTATTCTAGAGAGCTCTAATGTCGCTGTCATTTTGGAAGCCCGGGACAGCTGCACCAGGGAGTAGTCTCGACAGGTTGCCTCAGGAACAAGAGAGTGTGATTCCATCCGCGCCGTTAGACAGCTCACTCCCACTTCAAGCCCAGCGTGAACACCTCCCCATTACCAGATACCGTGGGTGTCATTTGCATGGTCTTTGCGAGGTTTCTCAACAACATCGCTGCTTTCAGGCGACAAGCTCTTATATTGCATCGAACAACATCCTGTTACTATTGTAGTCGGACAAACTGGATCCGGAAAAACCACACGTGAGCACGTCGCTTTGTGTAGCCACGTTAACTTACTGTGCCCAAGAACTCCCTCAATATTTGCTCGAAGCTGGTTGGGCTGCCGAAGGCAACGTGATAGCTTGCACGCAACCCCGAAGAGTAGCCGCAACCTCGGTTGCTGCTCGTGTGGCTGCTGAAGTGGGAACCGTCTTAGGTGAAGAGGTGCGAGCTGACAAACTTCCACACGGGCGGGTACTCAGACATCATATACGTTCGCTAGGTTGGATATACGATCCGATTCGAGGACGTGAGTGATAAAGATAAGACCCGGATACGCTACATGACAGACGGAATACTTTTCCGGGAAACCCTCCTCGACCCACTGCTATCGCGCTATAGCGTTGTCATGGTAAGGACGCGGTGACAAAGTTGCTGCTCTAATACACTCTTCCGCAGATCGACGAAGCCCACGAGAGGAGTCTTTACACCGACTTATTACTGGGCATCTTGAAAAAGTATGAGGGCTGCACTTCATCTGACCCACTTGCCTTCGCTTACATGACCTATGGTAGAATCAGACGCAAAAGACCTTCCCTCCGGATAATTGTTTCCTCTGCCACACTTGACGCCATGTCTTTCTATGACTACTTCTCCTCAGGGGCTTCACCACGGGAAGCCACTATCATTAGCATAGAGGGGAGGATGTACCCAGTCGAGGTAGCCTATTTGGAGGAAACGGTTGCCGATTATGTGAAGACGGCTGTCGCGGTAACATGGAAAATTAATTTGCAGGTATGCTTTTGGCGATTCTTGTGTGTGACCTCCGGTTTAAATGCGTCGGAATATAAAAGCGTGTTCCTGGCGATATTCTCGTCTTTCTAACAGGTCGAGAAGACATTGAGCGGTTTCTCGAGGAGCTAGCAGAGCTTGTGCCTAGGTGCGGCGCCAGTATGCCTAGAGTTGAGCGGAGCTAACTGTAACCTCATAATGTTCAGTTTGCCGCGCGGCGCGATGCACATTATTCCCTTGGCGTTGCACTCTGGTTTGAGCACAGAAGAGCAACTTAGAGTGTTCAATCGCGCACAACCAAATTCGCGCAAGGTCATCGCCGCAACTAACATTGCCGAAGTATGCTACTGATTCGATTTCTGTGACTGAAGTGCAAACTTTTCACGTGTTTGAACAGGCAAGTGTTACGATCGATGGAGTAAAATTTGTGGTAGATTGTGGATTCGTCAAGGTATGGTCTGTGTATCCGGTGCCTATGTGTCAGTCAACGTTGTTTTAGATAAGATCCTACAATCCGTCGTCCCAACTCTCTTCGCTGTCTACCGTTCCTGTTTCCCTCGCATCAGCTACACAGAGGGCCGGTCGTGCGGGCCGCACATCCCCTGGCGTCTGCTATAGGTTATATCCAGAGTCTAACCTAACATCGCTCCCAGTAGCCACTCCTCCAGAAATTACTCGTACAGACATGACTACACCTATCCTGCAGCTCAAGTCCCTTGGGATCGACGACCTTATGAAATTTGAATGGATCTCTGCTCCACCTGCTGAAGGCATCCTGCGTGCACTAGAAGCTCTGGTTGCAGCTGGGATGATTGGAGAGGATGGCCGGCTGACAGTCATGGGCCAGCGAGTTGCAGAATGTCCAATTGAACTCCGTACTGCACGGATGGTAAATATTCATCATCCATGTTCTGCCATATCTCAACATTTGACCCAGTTGTTCAGTTCCAAAGAGTTCTCTTGCGGGGAAGAGATTTTGACAATTGCAGCAATGATTTCCGTTCAGGTATGCAGCGATCACCCACTGAGTTTACTTGGTGACCATAGAAGATATAGGATGTGTTTATCATACCGGATGGGGCAGCAGGCGCGCTGGCTGAACTCGAAAGGCGAAAATTTACTGCCGAAGAGGGGGTAAATATGATGTCTTTTATAGGAACTGATTTTCGCTAACACGCATGCGAAGGATCATTTGACACTCCTAAATGGTGTGTAAACAATCATAGTCAGTGCGCACTGTCAGAGGAGTGCTCACGAACGGCAGCGTACAACGCATTCACACGATGTGGGCGCTCATCATCCTGGTGCAAGGCTCATGCGCTAAACTTCCGGGCGATGTCTCGAGCGGTGTCTATTCGTTCGCAACTCAGCAAATATATGATGCGTTTTGACCTTCCAAGACAGAGTTGTGAAGGGGATGCCAAGCGGCTCCGACAGTGCCTCGTGAGCGGGTACTGGCGAAATGCGGCCCGGTGGATGGCAGACGGAACCTATCGCTCAGTTCAAAATGACCAAGTGAGCGTAGATTGCGTATCGGCTTTTGGGATTTCTCATTTCCACAGATTCTACATGTTCACCCGACGTCGGTGCTATTTACCCGGAAGCCACGCACGGGGTGGGTGGTCTTCCACGAACTGGAGGAGACTAAAAAAATTCAGTCAGTCATGTCATTAAATAAAACAGTTATCTTACTGATGACAATCGATATAGGATCAAGCTGATCACTGAAATCGAGCCAGACTGGTAATCCACATCATAGGCGCGGCGAGTCCTACTTGGCATGCTGACTTCTTATTTGTAGGCTTCTTGAGTATGGTCACAAATATCACAGCAAACGATAGTCCGAAGGGACTACTGTATCAAGGGTGACACTTTGAGATGTTGGTTAGGTAGTAGCTAGGGAAGTCAGTAGAGCCGCGCGAGATAGCCAAATAAATAACATCATTGAAAGCACGTTGTCTTAGCTCCGCTCAGTGGACTCGGTCGGAAATGGGTGCAAGCCAGTCTACACCTGATAAAGGACCCAAGGTATTCCAGCCGGATACTCCAATAGAGGTGTGCCTTTCCCTTCTGCGAACTGATATTCGATTTACGTGCCCAGATTTCGCCAGATGTGGTGAACAACCTCTCTGCGCGGCTCGCAGCTGAGGAGACCATCCCCGAACGGCAATTTGCAGTAGATTCTCATATACGGAAAAGAATAGAGCACGAGATAACAGCTTTGCGTGCAGAGGAGGAGACCGTCCATCTCGAAATCCAGCATGCGTTGGAAAAAGAGAACCTGGACCGGGAAATGAAAATGGTCGAAGATGGCAGTGCCCACGGAGGTTTGAAGACCGGTGTCGCGCTAATCGGTGACCTGGAGGAAATTAGGGAAAAGGTTGATAGATTTCGAACACGACGTCAACTGGATGATTTTCCTTCTGTCAAGGAGAGCGGTGAAGCAATTGCGTCATGCTACAAGTGCGTCTAATACTTGTCGTCGGGTGATTTTCGGACTGAAGCATGCAGGATGAACCTAACGACACCACTCGAATGCTGGAGAGAAGTCACTCGCTTCAAAGCCGCTGTGACCGATGCTGAGACCGTGAGGGAATCACTTTCACTTTGTGCTTCAAAATGTGATGTCCTTTTCAGCGATACCTCGCCTCATTGCAATGACACATTCACCCCAAAGCTACACGACCTGTGGCCTTATATGTAGACTCTCACCATATAAGCGCATTCTACGTGGATGCACTTACATGGAAAGCTGTGCTGTGGTTCGTTCGCCACTCCGTCAGTGACGGAATCGCGATCGAGTATACCTTTGCCAACTGCACACTCTTACGACTCCATCAAGCCGATCGTCTTTGAATAGAGTGTTTCATCGGAAAACCAGAGAGAGAGCAACCATTTATGGGTGAAGAGGGACCTATCATCTCGGAGGTTCCGACTCTGCGTCTGAACGGCCATCAAAGCAAACCCAGATTGGTGAAACGGTCAATGGACTGATTGCGCCGACCAACTGCTGCGCATGGGCATATCGTCACGAGGATGTACTGCCTTAGTGATCCTTATCCAAGCATGCCATTATTTTTGTAAAGCCGCCTTTCTAAATTAATTTCTCAAGGTACACAAAGGCATCGCCTTGCTGAATTAGGGAGTGAGCGGCTTAAAGTCGGACAATAAACTGATTGCCGATCTCGGCAACTCAAGTTCGTTTTACCCGCCCGGCTTTATTTGCAACAAATCCCACTACTAAATCTCATCCCCGTGTCTTCGCTCCTTCATCGTTATCAAAGGTCGCTCTACTGCTCTACTCTTTCGTACCCGCGTTGCATCTTTGCTCTTGCACCTCTGCTCGCATCGGAACCCTCATCACCTTCCTTTAACTCAGCTTCATTTTAACCCTTAATTAACCGACCTCCCCCGGTCGATAAACTGACGCCGAATCCCCGTAACATTGATAACCGTGCTTTCCAGAGTTTTAGGGCCCGGTTATAATGGAAAGTCCTTCAGAGGTCGCGGATATACAATCCTCAAAATTGACGTAGGTTGTGGGTCGATCATGCCTTCCTGTCAACTCACCCATGGCCCATTCAGCTCTAAGCAACCCGTTGTGAGGAATCCTAGAGCCTGCACAGTATGCCGTGCAGCTAAAGTAGGTTCTACAGGACATTGCTCGCATTCTTTGGCTCACTCCAAGTCAGATGAAGTGTGTTGGGGCTGAGGATGGCCAGAAGCCATGCCAGAGGTGTAGAAGGACTAACGTCGAGTACGTAGGAAACAATGTGATTTCACTTTATGTTATTTACATTTCCCGACGTTCCAGATGCATCTTCGAGAAACATCGCCGCGGCCGCAAACCTGGGTCAAAGTAGGGTGACTTCTGTTGACCTGTTTTTCATCCTGATTATATCTTCTGTCCCAGATTGTCAGAGGCATCGAAGTTACTTCGACGTCTGGAGAAAGGGTTAAACACCGCAAAACTCAAGCAAGTGAACGAGACATCCATGTCTTCTGTTTTTCCTGCTGTCGACTCCCAATCTCAAGTGGATTCGCAATTCGGTACCATGATCCGACCAATGGATCAGTACAACACCTCAGGTAACGACTCAAGCCAATTTGTTTTCGGCATATATTAAGTTTTCGGCCACGCGGCATTTAGCCTCCGGAAATCGACCCTCGGACGGCGATGATGATGATGACCGTGCTGACGAAAAGTTCCCCGCAAAACTCATCCGCCGAGAAAATTCCTTTTTCCGGACCATTCTGAATCCCGAGCACAAGTCTCCTTACCCCGCCAACCCGTCCCAAAATGCTCCAGGAGATCTGGATAATCTTCAGCTCGGACGGCCTGTTCCTTCGACAGCTGGATATCATGACCCAATTACAGCTGGACTTATTACCGAGGACAAGGCTAACATGCTCTTTGAGACTCTCTTTCTTCGCCTTAATCCCTTTATTAACCTGTTCGATCCCCACCTGCACTCGGTCGATTATGTGCGCTCAAAATGTCCCTTGTTGTTCACCACGCTTATCGCTGCTGGCTGTAAATTTTTTGACGAACCGAGCCTTTACAAGGAGTGTCTCCACCTCGCACATGAATTAGCTGTGCGTGCCTTCGCCGAGGGGTGGAAGCGAGTCGAAGTGGTCCAAGCCTTCGCATGCTTAACATATTGGAAAGAGCAAGATGATAATGTGCGTGCAAACATCTCCGTAATATTCAAGTCCATCTGACATACTTCTAGCGTACATGGATGTACATTGGTCATGTGAGTGAGGGAGAGTTTTCTTAGAATACTTCTCAAGTTCTTATGAACAACAGGCGTGCCGAATGGCTGTCGAGCTTGGTTTAAACCGTTTTTTGGGGAGGCCTCCTGCGAACGAAACGGAGTTCCAGCTACTCGAACGGCGGAATCGCGAGAGAACTTATCTTGTATTATTCGTCCATGATCGGAGCCTCAGCATGCAAACCGGGCGTCACTGGATGCTTCCTGAGGTAGCTAATTCGGTTTGAGTCGTCCTTCTACATTTTCACCTGCTTGCCTGCAGGACGACTTTATCAGGCACGCAGATACTTGGCATGAACGGGGCGGTCCTTCAATACGCCCCGAAGACGTCATTGTCGCCGCCTTCATACAACTACGGAGAACTGCCGTGAGGTTAATCCATTAACTCTATTTCGGAGCTAATATATGTCAACAGGCGGAGACCACTGATATGCTACACACCAACCGAAGCCTGATTGACGGCGGTTGCGGTCAGATCAACATTGACATGGCACTCAAGAATGCAAATACTAAGCTATCACAGTGGACAAGTAAATGGGAGCATGAAATGCGAAGAGGTAAGAAACATTATCATCATTCACAACAGTCATCTTTGTTGATTCTCTCGGCAGCAAATGGCTCATCATTTCATTTTTCATTTCTCCACTTCTTCTGCTTGTATTCGAGCTTGTTCTTGAATAGTTTTGGTGTACAAGCTGACGTCGCTCCGGTAAGCAGTCTTCCTGATGTTATTCTGGTCTTGTCGTGACAATATTTCAGGAAAACCGAACGAATAGCCACCTCCGTGCACTGTCCGCATGCTTTGAAAATGCACTCAACGTTCTTCGAATCGCCTCCAAGGATTTCCGCGAACTCAGCGTACTGGTACGTATGAATATCCTTATTCGTCTACCCACCATACCTTCTACCTCCAGAGATATGGCCAAGAAACTACAACAGTGATGACCGCCTATTCTGCGATCTTCCTTTTGAAGGTAACATTGTCTAAGTTTAGCTATGGTTCCATTGTTCACCGCCTTGTAGTTATTACGGAGCTCAGACGCGAGCCCCGGCCTGCAATCCGAGTTGCCCGAGGGTGCAGCGCGCGAAATCCATGCAACTATAATCCGAACAGCCGAAGCCTACAATGAAGCGGCCCATGTCCCGCCAACCATGGCACTAGCATCCTACCACGCTCGTTTTTTATGGCACCTTATTCACGTGCACCGTACACGTCCAGGTGTTGCGAAGGATAGACCTCGTCACGAAAATTCTCTGGACCTTCCTGTTCAAAGTACGGTTTCCCTGACCTTTGCTAAGCCAGTGCTGACGGTACTGTTAGGGGAGCAAGCGTCCCCACCACAGGCGACACCTTCACTACCCGAGGGAACTCGAAATATCTCATCTCACCATCTCAACTATACCGTCACCAGTCCTCCGGAAGGATATCCACCGAATGCAGGCGGACCCATCTATGGTGTCCCAGCACGAACGTTTTCCTACCCACCTTCGATAGGCCCACCGATCGAGGAGTTTACATCAGCAGATCACCAATATTACCGCACCATGCTGTTTGATCTTGGATTCGGTGGAGAGCAACATCATGTATTGACGGCGAATGATAGCCTTCGCAGTGCCACGTATGGCGAAGGCTTGACCACTCACTATACCCAATACCCGTATGGAACCACGCAACCAATTGGGCATACCGGTTTTGTCGGAAGCTGAGATATTCAGTTCGTGTTAGACTTGTCGCTACCTTCACCTCTTTGCTATGGTTCTTCATGTTATGAGCAATTAGTTAGGGCACATGCTTTGTATTGTGATTCTGTTTTTCTACTCGTCGCCAATAGAGAATACTACGACACGTTGATGAAAAGCTATAGCGAGCAGAGGTTGACCGCGTAGTGCCATGAAATCGAAGTCTCGGATGCGATGTGGGCGGGGAGCTACGTTGATGACACTAGGTTGCGCGTTCACGTAGCCAACATTATGGACATGGAGAACCGCGCCGCTTTTGACCGAGCGGGCTGCAATTGCAAAATAATCTGGATTCGTCGGACACCACCTGTTCCACGGGAATAAATAATCTGGGGACGTGTTCGTATAGTGGAAACATACCGAAAAATATGCCCTCCATCCTGGAAACTGATTCCCGTGTGTATAGGCTTGCCGCCCCGTAATTTCGACATGTCCCAAATGGCAAAACGCGACCCATAGTTTGCTCCTACACTGCAAATATGGTGTTGGTTCAGATGACATTTCTGAAGGAACAGACACATACACGTCAGCATTATCACGACGCCAAGCTGCAAACCCCGTGGTCTGAGCCGACTGCCCCAGAAGAGAATCCCTCAGTGCGTGTGGTTCGATGAGCTCAACTAATGTGGAGTGTCTCCAGCTCCCCTGCTCAGTCAATGCAGGATCAGTACGCCAATCCGTGAGAAAGATGGAGCCACGGCAATCAGAAACGAGGAATCCCTTGCTACTCCCAGGGTGTGAATTGACTGTTATCAGAGGGTGTGGGAAAGCGATAACATAGGCAGTGGGTTGAGGTCTGCCACTGGGAGGAGTGGAGACGTCTCGGCCGGGAGTTCCTGGAGAAGGAACGCCGGAAGTGATATTGAGCGTTGGTTGGAGGTCCCACACCATGAGCATTCTGTCGTCTATGGCCAATGAGAGAGCCAACACTCGAGACTGGATATGCATACCGGACACGGAGGCGACATAACGTGCATTATCTTGGTCGTGACCTCCGCAGAAGCACATATCGTTGACTTTGCCATGATGTCCACTCAACCCTCCGCCAAAAGGAAATATGTATTCACTGGACGAGGCAGACTTGGTCAAAAGATGGAGACCGAAGTCTATCCCAGCAGCGACAATCCTACAAGCCATCTATCAGTTTCCGACTGACTCTAGAGACAGAAGGAAAAACGAACTCGATGAACCAACTGTCGCTACTGCTAGGTGAGAGTGTACGAGGCGACCAGGCTAATGCGGTAACCCTGGTACCAATGTGGAATGAAGCCAATCTATGGGCGGACGTTGTAGTCTGGGGTATCCGTTCAGTAACAGAGGTCGAGGAACGAGGAATTTCGCTGACTATTTGGTAGACTTCGACCGAATGCTCACCTCCAAACGCTAATAAGTCGTGTCCGTCCTCGTGGTAACACGACCGGACCACATACACGTCTGAGCCGTGATCTATTCTGATAACGCCTGCGTCCATGCTAGCGAGAGTTGAATGGACGCGACGCGAAAAAAGCTGTGCCACGCCACGAACTCAAAGTTGTATGCTTTCGTTGACCCCTCGCAAAGGACCCAACCCGATTCTCTTCCTCGGGCTCGTCCTTGCTTCGGGTGCAAGTTTCTACCTCATCGTTAAACACAGAGAAGCAACACATCCCGCTTCAAAGCAACCCCTGCAGCACGCTCACCCCCTCGTTCCTCCGCGACAACCCGATCGCCAGCACAAAGATTAGGATTCTGATATCATGGCATCAGCCGTAGATGGCATTGTACAACTCAAACCAGTATTTGACTCGAAGAAAGTCGCCGTAATATACGTACTTGGAGGACCCGGAGCAGGTGAGTTTTGTGAACGGTAACACTCAAAACCCGATGATCTAACATGTACGCAGGCAAAGGAACTCAGTGCGGCAGGCTCGTTGAAGACTTCAATTTCAGTCATCTATCAGGTGAATCATCTTCTTGCATTCAGTTTATGCCCTCGCTCATCGTTGCGGTTGGTTCCTAGCTGGTGATCTCTTACGCGCAGAACAAAACCGAGAAGGTTCTCAGTACGGAGATATGATCCGCACTTGCATCCGTGAAGGCAACATCGTTCCGCAGGAGGTCACCATCAAACTTCTCGAGATGGCCATGGCTAGAGAGCTAGAAGCGAGATCAGGTCCCGGATGGACAGGTGGCAAAGGTCGCTTCCTTATTGACGGCTTTCCGCGTAAAATGGATCAAGCTTTGACCTTCGAACAGACGGTATGGTGCAGATTCATATCGTGTCACATGTTAGCTCCGTGATCACTGATTTGGCCGCTTGGAAAGGTCTGCTCGCCATCCCAGGTTCTAGTCTTTGAGGCAGATGAAGAGGTAATGATCAAGCGTATTCTAGAACGGGGCAAAACCAGTGGGCGTGAGGATGACAACATTGAAAGTCTCAAGAAACGTTTCCGTATGTCCCTGAATTATATAGCACACGAGAATAGAATGAAAATGGTTGTTAGGTACTCACAACGAGCTTGTTCAACCAGTCATAGAGTACTTGAAAACGCAAGTCGAAGTCGTCAAGGTACGGATTTAAATCTGGTACTCGCGGTACTCTGATCATCGTCTAAAGATTGATAGCAATCAATCCATCGAGCAATGTCACAAGGAAGCTAGCGCGGCTGTTCTCAATGTCTTAGTTTGATGCCCCACCATACCCTACGATTCTGGTATCAGGAGCCTTCCCTACATCTGGTATAATATAACAAGTTTAAATGTGAACATAGAAGTGCCTGATAGTTGTCTCCGTGCGTGATGCAGCCCTGCAAACAGCTCTGCCGCCTTTCTCTATTTCAAAGATAGTCCCGTCTGCGCAGAGGAAGTGCCCGCCTTCGTCATTCACATCCTTCAGCAGTGTCAGCGACCCCGAATAAACTGTTCCGAGAGAAGGGACTGACTGGTATCCATTCCCAGCCTCCACATCTGAAACACTCGACGACCGTGCCACCATCACCGCGCTCTGTTATATCCCCATTCCCTGAATAACGCAGGTTTATATGCATTCCGTTTCGATACGCTGCGGTGAGAGCCGCAACGGTCTTTTTGGCAAACTTCTCCCTTGCTTGCGGTGTCTCCAGGCTGAAAGTCGGATCACGCTGGGGGCGGACCACGACTACATCCATCGCAGCATCCGGAGGTGGGCTTATTGATGTCATGGGATTGATGCGAAGCTCGGGCTCCAATCGATCTACATTCACGGTAGATAAGAAGTAGGCAAACGGGCCATGCATATCCAATGCAGAATCGCTCCCATTGTGGTCGTCAGAAGGTATAAAGTTACCCTTTCCCGGATCATAGACATGGACGACACCAGACGATGGGGCTGGGAAGAGCTTGACGTGACCGGCGTACCACTTTGTGATGTTCTGCTGCGCCGCAACTTTAAATCGTTCGATGCCAGGTATCTCCTTGCGAAGTTTCTCCGAATCCCTGAGGATAGCGGCATGCAAGGCGGTGGATGTAACAACAACTGACACTACGGGTCGTGAATCGCCCTGATCGTGACGTGAACCGAGGAATGAAGTGAGGCATAGATTTAGCGGTCTTGGCGTCGAGGACCCGAGGAAAGCCTCCAGAGATCGTAATTTGTAGGCGATCATATCTTGCGGTGGAGTGGGTCTGAACAAGGATGCATAGAGCGCATTCGCGGTTCCGCATGGAACGAGCACAAAGTGGATGGCCCGAAGACCTTGGGTATCCTCACGCGTGTTCGCGAAAGCAAGGTGGTTGACTATTTCGTGGAGGGTGCCATCTCCGGAGCCTAGTACCACTGTGACATCTCCCTCGTACCTGTTCAGGAAACTGAGGGTCTCTATCCCTGCATCGTTGGGGCCGCGGGTGCGGACGATCTCTGCCGGGATCCTGTTCGCGGTGTGAAGGCGGGGAATGACATGAGCGTTGAGAAACTGCTCTGCTGTGGCATCCCCACAGACAGGATTATACACGACGAGAAGCGGCATGGCTACTTGTAGTTTCAGTGGATTTCATCGACGCACTCGCTGATTGATCATGGCTCACGTTGAGTAGTGGTGGGAAGTGAACGAGACAAGCTGTCGATCTAACCAGGCCTGGAAATCTAGATGTTCCGAGCTACCTTGCTGCGTCCGAGTCACGCCTCGACGGCTAGATTATCGCTTCCCACCTTCACCTTTCGAAGAATGGCCTCTAACCTCCCAGATTTCAAGCGGTTCAAGCTGGCACTCATCCAGCTAGGCAGCGCATCTCACCTCATAGAAAAACCCAGTACGACAGACATCAAGAACGCGAACCTGAAACATGCCCGGGACATGATTGATCGGGCAGTGAAGCACTCTACCGGGAAGCCAGACCTAGTTGTCTTGCCTGTAAGGCGCATCCTTCCGATACCCCATCTTCTCTTCGCGTCATGACCCGGGCCAACCCCAGGAATGCTTCAACTCTCCTTACGGTCACGTACACTTTCCAGTATATGCGGAAACAATCGGTTTTACACCCGGTCAAGAATATGACACGAAGAACACTCAAAGTCAGAGCATCAGAGCCCTTGCGGAAGCAGCATCGGAAAACAAGATTTGGCTCGTTGGAGGTGCATTGACTACTACTCGGCGCTATTCGACCAGTTGTTTAAATGATGAATCAGGTTCAATACCAGAGAGGGATGCAACTGATGGCAAACTCTACAATACTTGCATCGTATTCTCACCAGAAGGCATGACATGAATGTATTCACCCCAGTCAACTCATACTTTTTCCAGGCAAACTCGTAGCAACGCATCGCAAAGTCCACTTATTCGACATCGACATTCCAGGCAAGATTACCTTCAAGGTGCGTCTCCCGTTTTACGAACGGCGACATGTATTTAATTGCGTAGGAAAGCGAAGCGTTGACGGGCGGCTCTTCTACGACATTCTTTGATACAGGTAGGGTCCCCATAAGCTCGGGTTTAACAGCTACGGCAATGACAATAGATTTTGCGCGCATCGGCCTCGGAATATGTTACGATGTGCGCTTCCCGGAGCTTGCCATGATCTCTGCACGCCAAGGTTTGGGATAGTGCATTAGAACGAGAGAGGCTACACGCTCAATATTATCTACCAGGGTGTCACGTTCTCATTTACCCTGGTGCCTTCAATACGACCACGGGCCCCCTTCACTGGGAGTTGCTACAACGAGCTCGGTATGTAGCTTTAGTGACCTATAGATGACCGAGCTAATTTCATGTTGTCCACAGGGCTGTCGACAATCAAGTCTTCTTTTCGATGTGTAGCCCCGCACGCGATCCGAAAGCAAGTTACCAGGCGGTGAGTACATAGTTTCCAAGACTGCGATTTCAGATATTGACGATAGTGTGTGTGGGTGATGACAGTACGGTCACAGTATGGTAGTCGATCCATAGTAGGTGCCACATTGCGGGGAGTGCTCCAACAACTAACATAAAATAGCGGGAAAGTGCTTGGGGAGGCCAAGGAGTTTGAGGAAATCGTGCACATTGACATTGGTGAGTTCTGCTGGAATTGGCTACGGCGACGGGCGTTTAACCATCTACCCAGATCCCGAAGCTTACCATGCTGCGAGAGCAGGAATACCCGTGACCACACAGCGACGATTTGACGTTTATGCAGACGTTAGTAGTGGTATTAGCCTTTGAATCCTGTAACCTTGGAGTCCTGTAACACGTATCAGTAGCTTCCAAATACGGACGTGTAGAAGTTTCCAGGACGTTCCACGACATTCTGGTACAGCATTCACAGCAAGGAAGAGGCTAAAGAGGGCCTCCGTCGTTCGTTGCTTTCCTCATACCGATTTATCCTTCCTTTCAGCCATGGTTAAAGAAACGTCAGCTAGTCCCTTCTGGCTGTTCCCTTCAACTCACCCGTTTAACCTGCAGGCAGTATTACGATTTACTTGAGGTAGCTCCCGACGCTTCTGAGAACGAGCTCAAAAAGGCCTACAGGAAAAAGTCGGTTCTATATTTTACTTCTGTCTCCTCGTGCTAACCTCTCTTCAGAGCGTTACGACTACACCCAGACAAAGGCGGTGATCCCGAGCTTTTCAAGGAAGTGACACATGCGTACGTTCCTGCACCCTCAAGGTTTTTCTCTTACTCAGGCATACACCAGGTATGAGGTTCTAGCTGACCCTGAGAAACGGAGTATATATGATACTCGCGGTGAAGCTGGTCTTTCAGAGCAGGGTGGCATGGGTGGCATGGATCCGCAGGTTAGTCATATGTCTTACCTCGCCACTCCTTGACTCCATCATTCGTGTTCCAGGATCTCTTCAGTCAACTCTTTGGGGGTGGTGGCTTCTTCGGTGGGGGGCCCGGTCGTTCACCAGGCGTTCGCAAGACCAAAGACCTTGTTCATCGAGTCCAGGTGTCGCTCGAGGACCTCTACAAAGGCAAGACTACCAAACTTGCTCTCACACGGAATGCTCTTTGTTCAAGATGCAACGGAAAGGGCGGCAAAGATGGTGCCGTCCGTCCGTGTGGCGTATGTAATGGTCGCGGTATCAAGATCACCCTTCGTCAAATGGGCCCCATGATACAGCAAATACAGTCTGGATGTGACGAGTGTAATGGATCGGGAGAGGTTATCAATCCCAAAGATCGCTGCTCGAGCTGCAAAGGCAAGAAGACCTTGCCAGAAAAGAAGATCCTCGAGGTTCACATAGACAAGGGCATGAAGGGCGGTCAGACCATCACGTTCGCTGGGGAAAGCGACCAATCGCCAAATGCTCAATCTGGTGACGTCGTAATCGTCATAGAGGAGAAACCCCACGATAGGTTCAAACGTCAAGAAACCAACCTCATCACCGAGCTTGAAATCGATCTCCTCACCGCGTTGGGTGGCGGTGAAGTTGTGATCAAACATCTTGACGATCGAGCTCTACTCATCCGATTTTTACCCGGGGAGGTCGTAAAAAATGGTACGCCGTCGCTCGTGCACCGTATGTTCCATGTGCTGACCTTGGCTTTACCAGAGTCCGTCAAGGTCATCCGCTCACAAGGGATGCCATCTCAACGGCATCATGAACCCGGTGATCTTTACGTCAAGTTCACTGTCAACTTCCCGGATACCATCGATTCTTCCAGAGTTCATTTACTCGAGCAGGCCCTTCCCTCTCGCGTTCCCGTCCAGAGTTTCCCCAAGAACATCCTCATCGAAGAGGTGGATCTCGAGGAACCTGATGTACGGTCGAGAGCGCACGCCATGGCAGACGAACCAATGGATGAAGATCACGATGGGGAGCCTCGGGTACAATGTGCAAATCAGTAATTTCTGGTCGATGGACATTTCGTCGTTTGATATTTGCTGTTGCCATTTGGTTGCCATTAGGGTACCCTGAGGCCTGATCATTGCCCACCTGCCAGTGTCTCTCATAGATCCACGTACACCTTTTGTTACACCCATCGTAATTACTAATCTGCATAGAGGAATTCTCGGACGTGTACTGACTACGAACTTGAGGCAGCATCCCAGCGAACCTGAGTGCGAGCTGAGGTCAAAGGCACGCTGGGATTAACAACATCATACCTCTGGGCTAAGTTTGAAGCTCTCATAGGCCTGTCGACTGAAGAAGCTGACCTCAATTTCGTTCTCTGGATTCAAAAGTGGGTGGCAGATCAGAAGACTGACTTTCCAGCACACCTACCGAAGCCGGCATCCGCCAGGACTTTGTTATCATCTTCCAGGATCCAATCATCATGGTCTAGATTGATGATTAGATTCGTAGTCTGGCAAAAATGGACATGTGGAACATAAAGGTGTGGATTTTTAGGACCAAGTGACTTTCGCACCTTTGCACCATGTGCCCTTGTATAGAGCTTGAGTGTATCTACCTGACATTGACCAAGGAAGAGCGGACATGACAAGGGGTTACGAACCCAGGACAGCATTGCGATAGGGCCGCCAGGCAGATCCGGCCTGTATAACTGAGTCGGGGGTGAGATCAAGTGGCTGGAACCGATAAACGATCGCGGTATACCTTGGCGAACAAGTTCTTTCAGGCCGCCGACGGTCGTAGTCTCGAGGTTGAGTTTGTGCAGGACGAGGCTGCGCTGTGTGCGGTATTCGAAAGACTTGATCACACGGACTGTGATGGTGGCCTCCGTCCGCGGGACAGCTTCGTTGGTCAGAAGATGAGATATTTCGGACATCTTGAAGGCTTTTTTTGTAGTGGTTAATGGATGTAGATTCAAGTTGCAAAAGTTGTGCTGTTGCCTGGGGCCCGACGACCGTCAGCGTGACATTCTGACCCGTTCGTTTATGTCCTATGCGGCAACTTCCGAGCTCTCCACCCACTACACAATCAGTACAGTCACAGTACCCCTCGATCAGCATTTGGAATCCCTGCAAGCGTCGGAAGGTGAAGGATGTCACTAGTAGGTTGTTACTGTTACGTAATGTGCTCGGATGATATTTGCGGGCATGACTTTCTATCTTTGACTCCATCATGCACCATAGATAGACACAAAACAAATTTCTACTAATTCCCTATCCACGGGCCGCAATGAGTCTCTACAAAATATCTCAGACGTTTCCCCGGCTCAAAATCCGGGAAGCTCCCCTAGTATATCATCAAGAGTACTAGTATTTCTGGATGCATCGATTCCCGAGCTCGTAGAAGAGCTTAAGGTGAATGAAAAGATCAACCTCCTTGGCGCACCTAACTGGTGAATACCAAATCTGTTCCCCGCTTGAATATTCCATCCGTACGGATGAGCGACGGGCCAAATGTGAGTCATCTCAGTGCTTATTGATTGCGCTGACCCAGTGCAGGGTGTCCGTGGCTCATCCCATTTCATCTCTACGCCTGCCGTCTGTTTTCCCGTAAGTGAATGCCACCCTCTACACACCAAAGACCGAGACCCAAGAACAGTGCGAAACGTCCATGGCGTCAACCTTTGATACAGATTTGGTACACGATGTCGGTACTTTCTTGGCGGAAGCAACCAAAATCAAATCGTCCCTCATTCTCCTCGCTCCGACCTGTAACATTCAGCGTAATCCTCTGGGTGGGCGCGCATTCGAGTCTTTTTTCAGAAGATCCCCACCTCTCTGGTTAGTACAAAAACAGCATCAATTTCCTCGATGCACTCATCTGCTCGGACAGGATCTATGGCAGCTGCTTATGTGAATGACCTCCAGTCCAAGGGCGTCGTCGCAGCTACTATAAAACACTCCGTCGCTAATGATCAAGAAAGCGAGAGAACGGCAGCGAACTCCGTCGTGTCAGATGGAGCCCTTCGAGAAATTTACCTTTACCCGTGTGTCTTGTCATACTCGAAATGTGATCCTCGCCTATCTTCGACTAGTTTCATGCTGGCCCAGAGGGATGCAAAGCCATGGGCGTATATGACATCGTAAGTGGAGACGATAAAACTCCACCACCGTCTACTTATAGTCAATCAAGATATGGCCGCCTCTGTGGCACTCATTGTTCCGAGAATTCAAAACTTCTCGAAGGTACTCTCCGAGGCGAATGGGGTTACGAAGGAATCATCATGAGCGATTGGTATCCTCCTCTTCTACACATGTTTCTCGGTTTATTCATCCCAACGTCAGGCATGGTGTCTATGGTACGGACCAGTCAATCAATGCTGGCCTCGACCTTGAGATGCCGGGTCCGCCGCGCTGGCGAACAGAATTCCTTATCCGACACTGTCTTACCTCGCAGAAGCTGAAGATTCCGGCCATAGACAGGCGGATCGTTCACATGCTGACCTTTGTTCAGAAGATGGCGGCGTTTGTAACCCGATATTGTGTTCGGTGATGGCAAGGAACGTTCCCGCGATACAATCAAAATGCGCAAGTTCTGCAGAAAAGTCGCTGTCGAAGGCATGGTACTACTCAAATATACCGGAAACATGCTGCCTATTACACCTGCGAAGGTTAAGACTGTCGCTGTTATTGGTCCCAATGCGACTGGCACCGTGATTTCTGGAGGGCTCCGCAGCACTCAAACCTACCTACGTCGTTAAACCACTTGATGGTATCGCCCAAAACGCCCCTAGCGATTTGGAGAGAAAATATGAAGTCGGTTACTACTCTACGTTGCACAGTCCAAGACAGTGTCATTGCGTTCATCACAATTGTGTGCAGCCCACAAATTCCTTCCCACCCTTGAGGCTTGCCTTACGGCACCAGACGACCTCCTTGGCTGGCGGTGCACCTTTTACACGCAAGATGCGAAGGAAACCCGGACAAAATGGTCACCCAGTACGCCGTGAATACGGCTGCGATTAAGCTTAACGATTTTCTACCATCTGGCTTGACCCCACATTGGACAATCAAGTTGGAAGGAAAGCTCACAGTGGACAAGACCACTGTCTATGAATTCGGTCTTGCAGTCGCTGGACGCGCCAGGTTATGGGTGAATGATCGACAACTGGACCTACCAAACTCCGGGAGACTACTTTTATGGGTATTGTTGGTCGTCAATCGCTGCAAACATATCCTTAACTTTATTTACTCAGACAAGGAACCACTGAAGAAAAAGCGGATGTGCGATTGGAAAGCGGTCAAGCTGTCGACGTTCCTGTCGAGTACACGAATACGCTTCCGCAGACACGTCAAGTAGAAATAACTCACAACCGGCGCTAATGCGTGGTGTCGTAAGGCCATCTTCCGGGAAAACATGTACGGATACTTACAGCTCTGTCAGAGACTCGGCGGCATCCAAAAGATTGATGCCGATCAAGCCATTCGGAATGCAGTTACCCTTGCCGCCAAATCAGACGTCGTAATCTACGTTGGTGGTCTCACCCCTGAGTGGGAAAGCGAAGGGTTTGACAGGCCCACTCTCCATATGCCTGGCAGACCAGACGAGCTCATCTCGAAACTTGGAAAAGCTAATTCCAACACGGCGGTATGCATACAAGCCGTATGTATTCTAACGGTTGTCGTGGACTGCCAGCTGAACGTACCGTACCTAGGACTCGACAGTTGCAATGCCTTGGGTGGACAATGTCAATGGTATAGTGCAGGCCTGGTATTCAGGCGACGAAGTCAGGGATGCACTCGCCGACATTTTGTATGGACTGTCAATCCTTCTGGGAGGCTCTCTCTTACATTGCCCGTTCCATGACATCCCACCATACCCATCCCTTGATCCCGAGAACGGGGAAATTGATTACTACCAGGCCAAAGATATCAAGCCGCTTTTCCCGTTTGGGTGCGTCCGACCTGGACTTGGGGAGCTAGCACCTCCGAATTGACTCATCTTAAGTTATGGGCTATCCTACACGAAATTCGCAATCTCAAACCTTGTACTAGGGGATGTTGCTTCCCACGACGAGCATTTCAGCCTCAGAGTTGCAGTCAAGGTCGCCGACTCCGGTGATGTTCACGGATCATGTGTGGTTCAGCTTTATATCTCTTTACCTGACACCAGTGTCACGACACCTCGGCTGCAGCTAAAGGGTTCGCTAAGGTAAAAGACCTTGCTCCACGAGCGAGTCAAAATGTTGCAATTTTCCTCGACAAGTATGTCATATCTTTCTGGGACGCTCCGCAGAACAGATGGTGCGCCAAGGCCGGCTTGTACCGCGTGTTCGTCGGATTTAGTAGCGAGGAGCTACCCCTGCAGGGCACCTTTGGGCTCGAGAAGACTTTTGTGTGGGGTGACTTGTAAATGGTGTGTTGTGTGTAGGTGTCATGCAGTTGTGGAGAATCTGCACGGGTCAACGCGGCAGCCTCATAGTCACCAGACTAGCCATTAGTAATGGACTCTGATAGTTGTTTGCTATTGTTACTAACGATTTGCAAGTTATTACTAGTACGAGGTCAACACAATTTGTCTGCAACTTGAACTCATTCTATATCTTGTACAGACTAACATCCATGAATGCACATACATCCAATGGCTCAATAGAACGAGTCGAAACACCTCAACAAGACCCCAGGAAACTCACCAATCTGAATGAGATTCTATCTTGTCTCTCCTGGTACCAGTCCGAGGAAGCAGCGCTTTCTAATTCTCTCGCCGAGTTGCTTTCCGACCGCGCATCCATAGCAGATTCCCTCCGCCGACTGGAAAGCCTCGTTCCTCACCTAGATGATCTATGCCTTGAATCCTCACACCTTACGAGGAAGGTTTCCTCCACTGCGACCACAGCGGACCGCGTTGGCGGACGAGTGAAGGCTCTCGACCAGGAGATGAGTCGCGTCTCCCAGACAGTCGAACGAGTGGGGCAGGTTATGGAGCTCAAGGTAATTCTATGCATGCGATATACATACAAACAGGCTGTCTGGTTTACACTCTTCAAGTCCTCCCTTTCCCAACTACAGACCTGCATCGAACGCCAGGATTGGGAGTCAGCGACTAGGCATTGCGCTCGTGCCATGTCGCTGCCCGTAGAAGTTATCTCTGGCCCTTTTGCCGAAACCTCCGTGGTACATCGTCTTTCTTGAAGCTCCACGTATACAAGGTTTAACATTTCCCCTTCCCCCAGCCGACCGCAGAGAATCATCTCCCTCCTGCGCAGACACTTCAAGCTTCCAGAGAACAACTTTTGTCCATATTTCTCAATCGGTTTGCACAGGCGTCACGCTCCCGTGATGCAGCCGCGACGAGCCGCTATTTCAAACTATTTCCCGCGATTGGCTGGGAAGCTGAAGGCCTTGAAGCTTATGGGTCGTTTGTTGTTGACTTGGTGCGGGTAAGGGCACCTACTTCTGTCAAAAGTAGGTCCATATATTCTTCGTTTGCAACTTGTTGAATGATATTATCGGCAGCGTCATCCCCACTGTACTATGTCACTATGCTGACTGCGCTGTTCGAAGGCATCGCCATGATCATAGACCAGCATCAACCTATTGTGGAGAAGTATTATGGCGCAGGGAACATGCAAAGTGTGATTAAGAGGCTGTTAGAGGAGTGTGACCGAGTGGTCCAAAACACGCTTGGGGCCTGGAGGGAGGATCGATCAATCCAGAGGAAGGTGGGGGCTTCCCCACGTCCATGTTATTTGACTTGGTTTAACTTGTTTCAGTTGTCGGACATCTCAAATCCTATGGTGCCATTGTCCGCTTCGCGAAAGCAGTTTTCGACTGCCGTAGAAGTGGATGAGACCGATCCGCGTGAGATTGACAAGACTTTGTCTGAGATTGCAGGTATGAGTGGTCGGTGGAGTTTGTTCCGAAAATTCCTAGTCGAACAACTACAGGTATGTGCCGATCGTGGACGTTCACTCCTGGTGTTGCTTGACAATTACGACCAAGGAAGAGGAAGTAAATGTGGATGGGGCTGTCGACTCCGATGACCAGTACCTGCAACCTTTTTCTGGACTTTCCAACCCCGACGCTTGCTCTTCGTTGCTCATCGAGCCTGTCGCGCTTTTGGATGCGACGTTATCTCGAAAAGAATTCGAAGATTTATTGAGTTCTTGTTACATACCCATGGAGATCTGGTATATCCGCACGATCATTGACAAGGTCCGTCATTGAGGCCTGTTGTACAAAATATGCCGCAACTAACGAAGCACAGGCTCAAAACCTCTCCAGCCCAGATTTCTCTCAAACTCCTGCAATTACCACAACCCCAGACGACGTCTTTTATATCCTGAAAACAGTATACACGCGCCTATTGTCGACGGGCTCACTTAAGATCTTAGAACAAACCACTGATCGTCTTAAAGACGTTCTGGATCGTGACTTTGCAGGTGGTATTAAGAAGAAACTGGATGATGTTTACCGAGTTGGTACAGCCGTTCGCACAGATAGGTCTGAGAAAGAAAGTCGAACATCATTTCTCGTATGTTTACTTTTTCTGAGGGGCTGCACATCTAATGTGTCCTCAAAGGTACTCCTGAATGACCTCGATGTGTCTTCTTCGCATATGGAAAGTCTCGCAAAGGACTTGCTTTCCCAACCTGCCATCACGCAGCTATTCCTCAATACTGAACAATCACGAGTAAAAGACACCATAGCAAGCTTGCTTTCTTCCACGATCAGATTCAAATCGATCTTAAAAGTAAGTAAATCTTTGATTGGCTCTAGCAATGGTCTGATAATCTGGTAAGGCCGGCATAGACCAGTTATTCAATCAGTTGATGCGACCAAGGCTACGGACTCTGATACCCGATGTCTATAAAGACGTATCTTATGTGCTTGATGAAGATGGGTACGCAACTGCAGAATACCAAGATGTTGTGAGGAAACGCTTCATGAAGGTATGGGAGGGACTAACAGACGGTTACAAGGTCGGTCATACGGTTTGGATGTGGCTAATGCTTACGTCGAGGAGTAGGATGCTTGTACCGAAAACAATCATCGCATTTTGTTCAGTTTTGCTCTTGATGCTATCGTCCGGCCATGGGAAAAATATCTTTTGACCCTCCACTACTCCGAGGCATGTTGAAAAGGGCAGGGTCTCAAGTTTATCTGCTGACGCTTTCACTAGTTGGGTGCGATACGCTTTGACCGCGATCTCCGTTCCATCATGGCAAGTTTGACTTCGCAAACGATATTCGGCGACATTCGAGAGAAATTTGTCCGCCTTCAACAGATCTCTTCGCTACTAAATCTGGATAGCGTAGGTTATGTTCATTGTGATGCTCGGCGCGACTCTAACCTCTTACCGGACCCAGGATGAGGACGTCGAGTCGTTCTATAGTGGATCGGGTATTTCCTGGACGCTCAGTATGCAGGAAGCCAAGGATATCGTCAGCTTGAAGGTTTGAGGCTCATCATAGTAATTATTTCAATACAGCCTTGGTGGATTCTGCAATCCTGGACACTAACTGGCATCTGTCGCGATCAGAATGAAATGCAGATACATGATGCAATCCAGTACTATCGATCCGAGGCGATGTGACGAAATACAGTAACTTCTAGGATCTACCCAGGACCCCCTTTTCATGACTGTAACTTCTGATGACAACACACTTACAGGATTGATATGCAACCGCCCATAGTGCCTAAATTCATACAAGAGATCGTTAAAGGATACATGTTCGTTTCCATTCCGTAAAGGGAAGAGTAGAATACCTAGCAAGCTGGAATCAACCACGGCGTAGAGCATCTAAACGTGCTTGAAGGGAGTCCTCATCGGCAACAGTAGCATCACCGCCTTGACGGTCGTCTCCGTGAGGTTGGCCACTTGTCTCACCAATTGCCACTGCCCTGCGGTTCTCGGTGAGCGGCGAGGATATAGCACCGAGTCCAGTGGGTGCCTCCGTGAGCTATATTTTACATGTCAGTGGGTCGTTCGTGAGGATTGGGTGGCATTCCGTTCGTACTTGTTGGGAGAGGTCAACACCAATTTCATCGAGGACCTGCCTCAAGATCTTGTCGCCTTCCACCTCTTCATCTTCTTCGTCGTCCATTACATCGTCTACAGCGTCCGACATCATCTCTTCCTTCATATCCATCATGGAGCTTTCCTTCTCGAAATCATTCATAATCTTCTGAATGGCTGGAAGGTTGAGACCACGATTCATAGAGGCCATAGCCTTCCAACCAAAGTCAGAGATGAAACCAGAAGATATCGACGCGTATGATGTGGCGTACCCTTGTTGCTCCACGCATTGCCTCCGCCATTTGCTGATTGCTACGTAGGGCCTGTATCCTTAACCCAACAGCTTGTAGCTGTGTTTTCATTTGATAGAATTTCTGAACGTATTTCCGGGTGCGAACCAGATCCTTTGCCATGACTTTGCATGCATTCTACTGAGAGGATTGACGATAGTTGTTGAGACTGCTGGAGTCACATACCATTTGACCATCTTTGGCGCTCTTCCTTATATCTATGATGAGTTTCTTCTCACTCTGTTCAAGCTTTGAGCGTTCTCGATCGAGCTCACGCTGTGCCTTGGTGAGGGCTCGTTGGTGTTGGCGTAGCCGTTCGGCGGGAGTGACCGTCCTGCCAAAAAGAGTTTCCTGTGATGAAGATTAGAGTGTTTCATCGCAGCACGAGTGGACATACGATAATGTTCATGACTGTCGGCGTAGAGTGCAGCACCCACTGCCAGGGCTGCGTCCTGCTAATAATAGTAACAGCTGCATACTGTGCATGGATTCTGCCGGTGCGGAGGTTGAAAGTGTCAAGCCCCGATGAACTTTAACCTTCAAAATCTCATCGTACACAATCACCATCGTCGAAAAGGCCACCCTCCACCACCACCATGGTATGTGCCGAGTACTCGTCTCCGTCCCCATTTCTGACGACGTTCGATAGCCTCTCGCAGTCGACCTTTTGAACCCCTCTCCTGAACATGAAAGAAAACAGCACAAGCTTAAGCGTCTCGTACAATCGCCTAACTCGTACTTCATGGATGTGAAGTGCCCAGGTCTGTTCCATTCCAGCATCTGTCTTGTATCGTTTTATACTCACACTTTCTACCTGCAGGTTGCTTTGCAATCACAACAGTTTTCTCGCACGCGCAATCAGTGGTCTTGTGTGGGTCTTGTGCAAGCGTCCTATGTCAACCCACCGGAGGAAAGGCACGGCTAACTGAGGGTTCGGCTTGCTTGATTTTCTGCTCATGCACGCAGCTGACATCTCCCCCGTCTAGGGTCTTCGTTCCGTCGGAAGAACTGAAAAGTCGTCTGACCCTTGCCGCCATCGTACTTGCATTCTCGTCATTGTCGCATTGCCAACCACCGTACCACATTTCCATTCTACCCACCCATTTCATACCGAAAAAAATGTGGATTATCCTCGAGGTTGATTATTAGTATCCACTACGCAGACCGCACATAATGACATGCTGTCATATGTAATCTCTTTGAGCATCGTGCTGAAAAGAATGCGTGTTTCGTATTTTGCATGGAGTCATTGAAGTCATTGAGAATGGCATTACATAACTACTACGGCACCGCGATATTACACCCGAATCTCAGACCGGCTGACTCCCTACCACCGAGTCACCATGGATCTGAATCCCATCGGCAAGCATTGCGTTTTGGAGTCATGCAATGCACTTGACTTTCTCCCCATTCAATGTAGTTGTTCACAGTGGTTTTGCAAGCTTCACATCTTGCCTGACCTCCATGATTGTTCCGCCTTGCGGTCGCATGATCCAGCCGAGCTGGCGCCATCCCCTTCAATGCGTTCCGACTGCGCACTTGCAGGATGTAACAAGCCTCCCCTTCCGACTGGCATAACTGCAGTTGACTCTGCGCAAGGAGAATCCCATGAGGCGGTATCAAAGGGTTGTCCTGGATGTGGGCTTTCTTTCTGCGTCGAGTGGGTTCGCGTTCTGTCTGCGGCACAAGTGACTCACATGACCCCATAGCCACCGTCATATGCAGTCTCACGCGTGCCTTGGGCTTACCACCGGGAAAAACGATGTGAAGCATGAGGCGGCCCGTGGTATTCTGGCCCAGTTCTCGGCGACTGGCACCCTCACATCGTCCCACACCCCTGTGGTTACCCGTCAGCGCAGGGATGTCTCCGCCGACCCCAAAAAACTAGCGCAGCTGCAAAAGGTCAATCTCATGAAAATGCGTCACAAGGCGGTTCCCGGGGATCCCAAAGACAGGGGTTCCACCGTACCCGTCGACCAGCGTATTCATGTCACTGTACGTCTTAAGATCTCTGGCCAATCAGCAAATGAGTCTGCTTTATGGTTCCGAAAGGTGACACAAGTTTCACACCACACTTTCGTCCTCTAACGTACCATAGGCGACAATCACGGGCAAGGTGTTGGATCTGATTGCTCAACACTTCGGCTTGCCACATACAGCTACGGTGGGTTTCCTGCCACAATGGCTCAGTGATTCTGAATTTATGATGCGTCAGACACTTCATTTGAAGCATTCGGTTGCCGAAAACACAAACTGTATACTACAGAACCATTTGCCATTGTCCGCGCAACTGGGGGATGGAACGACCGTCTTACTGACCGATTCACAGTCAGACGGATTAATAGGTCCTTGATCCATCCACACGTGTTAGTTACGTGAATAGGTTACCATTAACATTGATGTCCCAAACACTCGTGTGATATTATTCGAAGAACAAAAACATAATGTACAAGGATAGCAAAACGTGTCAACGTCGACAGAAACAAGATAGCCCTACGGACACTACGCGACAAGGGCAGCTAACCGGCGGAGATGAGGCACGTTGAGATATGCCGGGACGTACGTCTCGAGGCCTGAAACCTCGCGAGGGTATGGAGGTTCATACGGTCCGACTTCCTCTGTTTCAGGTGATAGCAGAAGGTGGTCATTACGGTCGTTTGCTTGCACTCGAGAGGCAACCACGCGTAGAATTTCCGGAGAAATGGGATTCTGGAAAAAGCCGAATATAGTTGCGCTCTTGAATTAACAATAAATTATAAACCCACCTCGTATTCCGCAACATAGTAGTTAGTACACATCCTTTGGATTTGCATGGGACTGAGCATCCAGCAAACGTCATAGATGATCTCAATGTCGGCAGGTGTCGCCTGTCAGGCTGAGTCAGGCACGAGCTTCAGAAGGATCGACATTCTTCACGTACTTTTTTCAGTTGCAGCAACTTGATAGCTTGCATCAAATGCTCAAGGTGGAGTGTACCCTCCGGCATCTCATGCGACTTGCACCATTCTTCTATCCGTGTGATATTGTACTGAATCTGCATAGCTATCGAATGACGTAGAGTCAGCAATGCGTCCGGTAAGGTGAAAAAAATGCCATGTACAAACCTCTTTTCCATGAAGAAAAGTTTCTCCTCATCAGAAGGTCATTAAAACTCGTGACGCCTATCAGCTTGAGCAGCTCGGTAAGGACCTGCTGTACCACCGAGTCCTCCATGTAATAACTCTTCAGGCTTTTCCAGACCTTGTTGAGTAGGTTCAGGATATCGTCCATGCTGAAGGCAGGATGGGTGTTCGTGTTAAGGATACGATTGAACAATCGTCCACCTCCATCGCTCGTTGTGAACCCCGGAAGTGACTGGCTTTCAATCAAGGCGGGAATCACCATCTTCGAAAGACGTTTCTTGCTTTCCTGCATCCACGTATGATAGATGTTGTACTCGAGGCTGCCAAGGTCATGTTTCACCACAGTAACGAGGCGTTCGTAGTCATTCCAGTCGAATTCGCGAACCGCGTTTTCTTCTCCAGGGCCGATGCCTTGTAGCATGTCGCTTTCCGCAACGCAGATGAACGAAAGCATCTCGTGAACGTTAGAAAGCCAATAGATACCCGGGATAATGGCATCCTCTCCATTGAACGACTGTGGTGAAATTAGAAACGGTTTCAAAAAGCCGAAGCGAACCTACCATTACGTGTGCTTGGATAGCCTCCATGACGTTGGCCAAGAAGCGCTCGCTTTCCGGGATAAGGCCATACTTCCACATCTCGTTCGTGACAAGACTGATGAGATTCGCAGGGAAGAGAATCTCCTTTACAGCGGATATATTCGTCGTACTAGGCGCAGGTATCTTGAGGCCACGAATTACTCCGACAAGAACGTCTTCGTCCAAACGCTTGATGTCCTGCATAAGCCTGATTTTCTCTTCTGCCAAGTCGTCGTAACTGCGAAGATCGGCCATGCCGTTGGTCCGAACCCGAAGAACATTGTCTTCTCCATTGTACGCAACAGAAACCGCGCGTTGATTAAGAGCTTGACTCCGCTTAACGTCAATCATCATCTCGTCTGCAGAGGTCCGGTATTCGGGAGGGCTGGGCTGAATTACACCTGCGGAACTGTGCCTTCGTTGGTGGCGATTGGGCTGGAGGGGGGAGGCTAACGAAAGGCCATTGGCACCAGTGGCGTCGGGAATGCGGAGAGCAGGTACGAATGTTGGGGATGTGGGGGGTTCACGAGCACCTCTCGTCAGAGCGTTATATGCGTTAGCACGGTTGAGTTGCTCGCGCAGACTGCTCACTTCATTCTTGAGGGTAGCGATGACAGAAACGTCTTCCGTAGATCTCATCGGTGAAGCAGCAAATGCCTTCTCTTGGGACTGCAGCTGAGCAGCTTGTGCGGCCACTTCGGTGGTTAACCGTTGAATCTCCTCCTCCTTCTCGGCTGCTTTAGTAATTGCTTCTTCTAGGCGTTTCTCCACTTCAGCTTTTGCAAGAAGGAGTTCCTCACGCCGCGACAGCTCAGCTTCTGCAGTCTGCAACGCGGCTTGGAGAGTCTTGGCTTTCGTGTCTGCTTCCTCATGCTTAGAACTCCACTGCTGGACCTGTTTCTCAAGTTCCTCAAGTTGGGTTTGCAAGGCTTTCTTCTCCTCTGTCCGCTTTTGGAGGGACTGTGTGAGTTCGACAACCTTATTCTCGAGCCGGTAAGAGATCTCCTTGAATTTCGATACAGAGCGTGCCTCGGCCTTGAGAATTTTGAGTTGCTTCTTAGCAAGACGCCGCCTAACGCAAGATTGCAGATACACCACACTACCAACTTCGGATCGATATGAACGGCGGTATAATCTGTTTAACGTTAATTAGCGTAGGAAACGAGACAAAGAAAGGTGCATACACGCCACGGAACAAGGATTGCAACAGTAAAGCTGCATGCAGTGTTCTTGCATCCTCGTATGCTCGTCGTGCCTGTACACCGCGGACACCTGAAGACATGAGGCTTGATTAGTGGGCCTTCGCTGCAACCACAAGCACTTACGGCTCTGTACAGTAATAACTGCTTGACGAACTTGGAGGAACTTCGACCTTTGAAGAAAACGTCGAACGCCCGCCTGTAGCCTCTTTGCAGCAACATTCCTGCGGATGTTCTCTGCAAGCCTCGTTGCCAGGATACCGCGCCACCATGTCTGGATTCTGATCGTAGCACCGCGGAGTTCCTGGTACTTCTTGACAGCCATGCGTCTTCGCATATTCTTTTGGACGATAGTGACGAGGGCATTGAGTCTTTCAGACCTGAGAGACTCGAGCGCAGCGAGCATACCCGCTCGGAAAAAGATCTTGGTGAGACCATTTTGGTATTTGTCGGGGTCGTTGATGGTCCTCTCCAAGATCAACGAGCAGAGTGGTTTAAGTTCTAGTTTTTGTATCATCGGCTGCCAGTCCGCTGAAGGAATGAGCATATAGTATCTATGGAGCAGACTGAGTCATGCGTCCAGCATCCAAGTATTTACTCACCGCTCCGCGAACTCCTCATAGCTCCAGCGAGAAGGGTATCCCGCGCAGCTAATACGGATAGTCTCCAGAACACCGCAAGCACGAAGCTGGCCTAAGACCTGGGAAGGTACAAACTCCCACGGTTTCTTGGCTTCGTTCGGTTTGATGCATCGAATATAGTGGACGTTCGTGATGCTAAGCGTGTCCATCAATGTGATCAGGGACGCCTTGAATATTGAGCCTTGTGTAGGTTTCTTGATGGCGGCGCCTGGCTTTTTGGGTCCAGCTGCACCTGTGGACGCTACTAGCGCCGAACGACCTGGATCGGGTATCATTGATGATCGACGAGATCCACCACTCCCAGAGTCAGAAGGGGAAGGAGAACTGGGATGAGGTGGATCGCTGAATTTTTCCACAGACTTGACTGAGCCGAGAGCAGCATCCAAGACCTCCTTCAGGAAAGGATTTTTTGTCGACGCCAGCAGTACCATATGTTCATCTGGTACTGTATCCCTGTTTTTCTCCAAAAAGCCATCAACCTCGTATGTAACATCATGCGCATAATGTGCAATCGTGAACGCGGAGTTCCCAAATCGAGGCTTCTTGAAGACGGAACTGTTGGCTGGCTTCAAGAGCTGCACATTCAGTTTTTGCAAGAACGAGGCATCGCTGCCCGCCGGCAAACGGGATTCTTCATCAAGGAGAGCAAGGACACCAAGCCTCCCCTCAATGATGTCGATGCAGGGCTGATTGTCCGAGAAATCAATGAATGTCCAATTAATCTGCTCTTTCACGTATTCCTCCTGTTCGAGCTTGAACACATGCGAGTTGAACTGCAAGCGAAGACATCAGAACAACCCTCGGTGACTTGGCCACGCGCACCTCTTGTTGCAGTTTTTCATTTGCATAGTTGATACTGAATTGTTCGAAGGAATTCTACGAATGCAAGAAGTGAGCTGGAAGAGTCATGGCATACCAATGGGTATTACCTTCTGGAAATGTTCGAACCCATATATATCCAACACACCTATGAACATCTCTGCACGTTCGGCAGCGTCGCCATGCTCTCCGGCCAAGCTCTCGTTGACGATCGCAACCAACCACTCAAATAGACATGCATACACGAATTTCGCCACACTATCCCTGACTACCGTCGCCTGCGCGGCACTCAGAGTCGTGACGATTTTTTCGGAGCGCGTGGCGATCTGCTTCTTAACGGTCCACTTCTTGAATTCCGAAAGCGTAATTCCCAAGAACCGGGTCGCCAAAATGAGGGCAGGATCTGCTTCATCGATGGATGATTCATTTCGAGCCTGGGTAACCTTGACGTTTCCAAGATGCAACAGAGCAGATAGAAGTCTGAAAACAGCCCACTGCTTCTCAACACTGATGCCAACGGTTGAAAGAGCTTGTTGCGTGGCACGGAATTCCTCGGGATCATCGACTCCTGCAATGGGTGTTGAGGTAGGCCCACCCTGTCTAAGGTAGTGGAATTTTGTAACATCTGCATCTAGACCAAGGTCTTTCCGCTCCTTCAGTGGGGCGCCCGCGCACAGCTGATAGAAGATATGGTAGTTTCTCTCCGTAGTGGGTTGGAAAACGATACGCGATCGCTCTAGAAGGTATGTGCGAATGCGTGCACCGACGATTTCCGGTTTTCCGTCAAAAAGGATCTAGAAGAGAAATTATTAGACACATCGGTTTCCAAGAGAAGAACAGCCTACCTGGATGTACTTTCCAAAACGTGACGAATTGTCATTACGTGTTGTTTTAGCATTTCCGAAGGACTCCAGAATCGGATTTGTGGCTAGAATTTGTCGTTCTATTTCGCTTGATTCATCTAACGATAGTTTCGTCCTGCCCTTGGCTCCAGAGCCAGGGGGGTTGACTGACGCAATATATCGCATGATGAACTTAGCCTGAAGAATGGTTGGGATGGTACAAATCCAGTACTCGGAGATAACATACCGACTCGGTTTTACCTGCTCCACTGTGAGGCATATAAGAGAGAGAAAACAGAGAAAAAAAAGGAAGAGGCTACCTCTCGCCAGACACGATGATGGTTTGACCTATGCCGTCCTTTGCCATGGCGGTGTACGCGTCCTCAGCAATGGCAAAGAGGTGGGGTTCGAGCTCGCCTCTCTTACGTCCGCTATAAGCTTGGATAATCTCTGGGCCGTAAAGAGTAACGCGCTGGAAGGGATTGACAGCAATGAGGACGATGCCACTGTAAGTGTATATGCTATGTTGGGCGTAACGATTACGGATCGTATGTAGAACTACATGGAAGTTTAGAGTAGTGCAGGCAGACATGTGCTTCGGAGAGCATTACCTGAAGGCTCATTCAGGTGCGAAAGAGTAGCCAAATCATCTGCCGTTTCCAGCAGTGGAGGATTCCGTAGTGGAGGAAGACCTTCCTTGCCGTCTTTGATATCCTTCCCAGTTGTATTGATGACGATTTCCTGAAGAAAAAGATGGGGTAGTTAGGATAGAGGAGCGGCGAAATCGACGCGTACCTTGCCTCTTTCATCGAGGAAGACGAGTTTGATGGAGTCGTCATTGCCCTTCGTGACACTTGTGACCTCTGCACATATCCAAGCCTGTTCTTTGTCCTCGAACCAGACTCTGGTCCCTTTGCTGTAGATGTTTTCGGCCATTCAATGGGCCGGTGTTGTGGTCGTGGTGAGCAGTCAGAGTATGTCCGTGCTGGCCAGTATTGTATGTAACACTGACTACCTTGTCGTGACGTGACCTCTGTGACAGTTCATTCTCGCGGACACGTGCTCTTAATTGGTTCGGTTCAGTCCAGGTGTGTAGGTGTGTACTTGTTTCCCTTGAGAGCATGTATAATATTGTATACAGTCGACTCTCTTATAACCCATACCTTGCATAACCCATACTCTCCTGTAACCCATACATTTTTGGGTCTCTCAAGTTGGTTCGCAGTGATTTTGTGTCTAAATCCCATAACCCATAACCCATACTATTTGTTGTGACCAAAACCCATACATAGGCTGGGATACGTGAACGACTTGCCAAAATAAGGCATCAACAGTCCATAGATGGCAATTTCGCACGGCTAACCTTCGCTGCTCCCCATCTCTACCCTCGACGTCCCTCGTCCACCCAACCACTTCTGACGGTCACCCTGAACCCATTTCTGATGATGACTAGAGGCTCTTGTTTCCACTGCCTTGGGTAATTTGGAGGCTACTGGTGCCCTCCAACGTTCAAACCGGATGCCATGACGATCTCAGAACTCCTCAATCCGGCAGCAGAAACCCACAACATCTTCGAGGCGACTGATGAAGACATTTTTGAGAGTAGTGGAGGCAAAACGGGCGCGCGAAGTGAACAAAGGAGGCAGTGATTCGGAAACCCAGAATGCGAATATGAAAGTGAGCTGGCGAAGTCGGCTCCAACACGACGTGATGGCGCCGGATACCGTGACCCTGCAGGCGATGCTGGATGACCCATTTGCTCGGCAGCTGGAGATGATGTTAGGTTCATTCGGAAACAAGACACGCACACATGTACATGGGATGCAGAGTATGGAAAGCAGTAAAATCACTGATTATTTCACTCGTAAATGGCATTCTTATTATAGAATCACTCATACATGATTAACGGACTAATTTTGAGTCGTCACCCTCGCCAATGCTAAAACCCATACTCTCCAGTAACCCATACCTTTGGGCCTCTCCCGAGGTGGTATGGGTTATGGGAGAGTCGACTGTACATCAATTCCAAGGTCCAAGGAGATTGTTTTAGTCCGAAGCCACAGGTCAAGCACCACGACCACCTCGGTTGACACCACGTCCGCGAAAATTGCCCCTGAATCCACCATAGGCACCACGATCACTGCCTCGACCACCTCTACCTCTGCCACCCCCTCGACCAAGTCCACGACCGCCTGGAGTTCCCCGGCCGCGTGGATTACCGCGCGCACTGCCACGGCCACGTTCTGAAGATCATCTGGTAAACGTAGCTGATAGAAGGTTATAAGCTTACTTTGAATTCCTGGACAACGGATGATGCATTATCATTAGTATTGGTTTCGTTCGAAAGGGGATGGGCTTTTACCTGTTGCTTTTGGTTTAGGAAGGAATCGCTCGATGGGTAGGAGTTTGTCGCTTCCAATGTAAACCTTGTCTCCTTTTTGAAAACTTGTCGCTACCATGCCTTCGCCCATTTTTACTGAGAAGTAGACCTCATTAATTGGACCAAGTATCTCGTCAACTTTTCCGACGAGGGATTTGTTTTGGAGGAAGATAGGTGCGTTGAAGTACGGAACTCTGTCCGCAAGAAGAGAGGCACAGAGCATCTCGTCCTCAACAGCATGGATAAACGAACCTAATTCTGTCGGCTGATGAGTAAAGCAAAATCGAGCAGATGCTGCAAAATACCCAGCACGGTGTCTGGTGGACCGGCATCGCGCTGCTGAAAGCCACCGCGGCCACCTCCACGAGCTGGGAAAAACGTAAGTATACACGAATAACTAGCCAGAGATTAAGCTTGCCTCCGCCGCGACCGAAACTTCGCATGCCTCGCCTCATTGAGTAAATCACTACTTCAAGGGACTTGCCCAAGCTTCAAGCCGACCGTTGGCTTGTGACAAGTCACAGGATATTATGTAATCAACTTTGGGCGTTGGGCAATTCAAGTTCCGGATACCATCTGCCAGGCAGTGACTACCTCTCTGACATCCAGTAGATGAGTCTTTTCTTCCGTCACGTCCCTGCGGCCGAGGCCAATTTTTCGGTACAAAGTACTGCTACTACCCCAGGCGGAGATGTTGCTATTCTCTCTCTAGACATCTGGGACGCTCTTTTCTTCTCCAACGAACCGCGCCGACTGGTGTCCATAAGATCGAAATACCAAAGGCCAGCCATCTCGCCTCCATATCATATCAAAGATTTGACCTGTTGGGCTATTCGTGATCCGACTGTGCGTATTATTATTACAATACTTGGGATTTTATCATTCATTTTCGTGAAGGTCTCCGAGATCGTTATTCCGCCAGCTTGGTTAATCAGTTATCCCACAATTTTTCAACCTTTCCACTTGGGTTTAAATGCATCCTCGAAATCCGTCATCCTGTCTTCAGCGCAAAACGTTACATTGACGGAGGTCGTCCTAACTGCAAAAGATGAGGCTGCCTATTTGGTGGCTTCTAGCCTTGCCGCAGTGTTCGAAAATTGGTTCTTCGAATCCCACGTCATAATTCGAGATGGCGAGGATGTCTTCGTACCCTCGAACATATTCTCCTCATGCAGCGCGCCCCTTCGGCCTCTTCCATCGCTTTTGGGCTACTCGATCAACCTCGCATTGCCTTATAAGCAAGGCGTCGCACAGTTGGGATCGACGCGATTCATAGTGATCTCATCTGACGACTCGAGCGAAGTATCACGCGAAACAGACAGCCTACTTAGGAACGAAAACTTAGAAATCAACGAATCATTCCTCATATCTACTGTATTATCTTCGCCGGAACCCTTGTCACAGGCGGGAAAAGGCGGTGAGTATTTAGCAATGCTTTTGTGCATCTTGTTTGTCTGACTCTCCGGAGCAGTGTTCTCTGCTAAGGCACTGCAATCGCCAATTGACGCCGATCAAGATCATTTTACCATCTATGTTTGCACAAGTAACTTGCGCCCCATTGGAGTACTGAATGGTGATTGGGTATGCCTCCTTCAATCGGTTGTATCTCCAATCGAAGTCTAACCAGGGAAAAGGTTCTAGCTTCGTCAGTCGACTCTTCGACGTCTCGTTTAGTGCGTATCGGCGTCCTTGATAAGACTTTCAATGATACAACCACGCGGCTTGCCATGTTATCACCTGGCCTTCTCCACAACTTATGTCCGCGTAGCTCTCAAGAGATCGTGATTCACATGTCTCCATACGGAGCACGAGATCCTGGTGTTCCGATAGCGAGGAGTATCGAGTTGGCCACAGTGGCTTCTCCATTCTCGACCTGTCACCGCTATGAACCACTGCTTGCCGATACTTTACAGGAGTACTTCAGATCGTCGAGGCGTTTGGTCAAGAGCGGAGATATTATTCCACTGCGGATCAACATCGACCTTTTGCTGGATCCTCGTCATGTCCTGCGCCCAAGCAATTTCGCCGTGGGAGCCAACAACTGCTCATATGTCCCGGTTTATTTCGTTGTCCGTAATGTGGATTGCGAATCCGTTACCGTCCAGCCGTACGGCCAGCCTTCTTCAGACCTCCAAGTTGGTTGCTTTGTCGATTCCGACGTCACGAGAGTTGTCCAAGTCGGAGTTGAGCATGTCAGAGTGCCAGATATATATGACTATTATGCACTTGGTCTGGTTTATTTCCGTAATCTCGTTCGTCATGGATTAACTTGGTGTTGCAGGTCGTGCACGGGTAGCATCACAAGCGACATTTGGAATCTCTCAGTTGTCTAATGCCCTTTCGCTTGACGAAGGAGCAAACTTTGGCGTGCAGTCGACAGTTTTTATCACGGGATCGAGGGGAACTGGTAAATTTTCATCGGCAGTTCGCATTGCCCGTCATCTTCAGATGCATTGTGTCGAGGTCAGCTGTCGGTGGCTACATTGCACTTTGGTTAATGGTTATACAGATCAACTGTTTCAATATTTTATCAGATGCTGCTGCCAAAACGGAAGCTGCACTACATGAACAAGTTGGAAGAGCCCTGTCTTGTTCTCCATGTTTGATAGTACTTCGCCACGCTGATGCATTCAGTCATGCTGGCACTGCTGTAGATGGTAAGGGTCTGCTCTCATGTGTTGGTGTTTTTCCCTTGTCTGAATATTGAGTATTTTAGAGCCATCCATCCTTCAAACATTACAGCAATACATTCATGACATGGGTAAAGCTCAACCACACCAGTGCATTCTCTTTGGAATAGTGGAGAAAGGTAAAATTCCTGAAGGTGTCTCATTCAGTAATGAGATAGAAATAAAGGTAGGAGTTCATTATGGATTGTACATGGCCATTGCATCACATGGTTTTTAGGCATTTATTGAGGAGGACCGTTTATCTTTTCTTACAGAGGAGGTAGATGACCAACAAGCTCTCCTTGCCCCAGATGTTTCTATGGCTGTACTGGCCAAGCAGTCTGCAGCCTTGGTTGCATTTGACTTGGCCAATCTGATAAAAGACTCTCAGCTTGGTGCAGTGCTGAAGTAAGTCAGATATTATATTTGATACTCTGCTTTTGTTAACATCTTGCAGCTTTGACATGCAACAGCTGGCTACTCTGCCAGTTATATCTACCAAACACTTTGACCTTGCTCTGCTCAAGGGAAGGTCTATCTTCACTCAGAGTATAGGTGCACCCAGTATTCCAACAGTCCTTTGGGATGATGTTGGAGGATTGGGGCAAGTGAAGAAGGATATTCTTGATACAGTGCAGTTGCCATTGGATCATCCTGAACTGTTTCAGGCAGGGCTGAAGAAGAGATCAGGTAATGAGTTTATTTATATTTTTTTTTTACATTTAGGTTAAATGTGTTACAGGTGTGCTGCTCTATGGTCCTCCAGGAACTGGGAAAACTCTTCTTGCAAAAGCTGTGGCAACTTCTTGCTCACTGAACTTTCTCTCAGTCAAAGGACCAGAACTGCTCAATATGTACATTGGTGAATCTGAAGCCAATGTTCGAAGGGTTTTCCAAAGGGCAAAGGATGCTAATCCTTGTGTTATCTTCTTTGATGAGCTAGATTCAATAGCTCCAAAAAGAGGTAATCAAGGAGATTCTGGTGGTGTTATGGATCGTATTGTTAGCCAGCTTTTAGCTGAGCTTGATGGAATGACTGTGGAGGGCATGGATATTTTTGTGATTGGAGCTACCAATCGCCCAGACTTGTTGGACCCTGCATTGTTGCGTCCTGGACGGTATGCTCATTCTTCTGGTGCAAATTTTTGACTGATCATTATGTAGCTTTGATAAGATGCTTTATCTTGGTCTTTGTGAAACACATGAAGCTCAATCAGATATCTTGAAGGCTCTCACAAGAAAGTTCAATTTGCATCCTGATCTCAAGCTTTCTTCCATTGCTGCTGGTTGTCCCTTCACTTATACTGGGGCAGACTTTTATGCTTTATGTGCTGATGCACTACTTCATGCCCTTTCAGGAAAGGTAGAAGAGTTGGAAAAAGAAAGAGGTGTGTAGTTCTATGTACCTGATAACTTGTTCTATCTGATGCCTTTTTTGCATAGCTGAGCTGAATGCTTCCATGCATCAGCATTCCATTTCTTCTCAATTCTTTGTTTCTGAAATGAAATCAGATGCAGAGCTACAATTGGTTGTCAAGGTAGAAGATTTTGAGCTTGCCTTAGAAGAGCTGGTCCCAAGTATCAGTGATTCTGAGTTATTATATTATGCATCAGTACAAACAAATCAGCAGACTTTGTGAATAGCAATTGGTTGATGCACTTTGCAATGTCATCTTTCTTCTCTTGGCAAGCCAGTTTTCTTCCACCTGAGTTACATATGTATATCATATAATCAAGAGTAGATATATGTATGTAAAATGTTTCTATATTTGTGATCAAGGAGGTTGTTATCTTTGACAACTTGATGACTTTAACAAAACAAGAAATGACATGTTAGCTTCTTGGCATGACAGTGTAAAAGGGCATATGTACAGTGGGCTCAAAAAGGATTGCAATCCCTAACCTCTAAGTAAGCTACTAGATTGGGTATGGGAGTAGGCCAGTTTGCAATTCCTTCAATTTTTACATACAGTGGCTCAAAAAACTGCCCCAATGTTTGCATGGTTTTCACTAAATGCAGTGGACAGCAATAACCCATAACCCTCACACTAAATAATGAGTGGATGAAACACAGTACCTACTCTTGGCTTCTATCCATCCAAGATTCAAATAATTCAGTTGTGATTTGCTGAATAGCAGCCATATCAAAATAGCAACTCATTGGGACAGTTGTTTGACTTTAAGTTTGCATTACATATATCAGACCCTAGAATGCCATAATATGCTTACATACCTTATGTAAATACTATATTATGTCACTGTTATGTAATGGACCATGATACAGCATATATAAACCCTGCCATCACAAATATATTCCCTTATTATTACCATGAAACACCTCTCTACTGCTCAAAGAGATAACATCATCTCTCTTGCTTCTTTTGATCTCTCCTGTCAAAAAATTGCATCCCAAACTGGCATAGGGAAGTCTACTGTGGCTAGGGTCCTTTAGGAATTCCAGCCAGAGAAAGAAAACCATCTTGGTGGACATCCTTCCAAGCTTTCTTCTACCAACAAATGTGCTATGTATTGTTCAACAAATCATCACTGGCAATGCCAACAATGCAGTTCAAGCCACCCATTTCATCAATTCCATCATCAGCACCCCTGTCTGCTCACAGACAGTCAGGAATACTCTCAAGGAGGCCTCTCTCAAGGCTGTGGTGAAGAAGAAAAAACCTCTTCTCTCTGCCAGCCATAGAAAGAGGAGGTTAGCTTTTGCTCTCAAGTATCAGCATTGGACTGTGGAGGACTGGAAGAGGGTTATTTGGTCAGAATGAAACCAAAATCAATAGGATTGGGTCAGATGGACAAGAGTATGTGTGGAAAAGGAAGAGTGAGGGGCTAATTTCTAGGGAGGTCAAAGGTACAGTCAAGTTTGGAGGAGGATCACTGATGGTTTGGGGCTGTATAGGGTGGAATGGAGTGGGGGTTTTGAGTGAGGTTGAGGGAAGAATGGATGCTGAACAGTATGTGGCCATTTTGGAGGGAGGGCTGTTGCAGAGTATGGAGGAATCTAGTATTCCTGAAGATGGGGTCATTTTCCAGCAGGATAATGACCCCAAGCATACATCTAGAAGGGCCCAGATCTGGTTTGAGGAGCAAGGTATCAAGCTTCTGGATTGGCCTGCTCAGTCTCCAGACCTCAACCCCATTGAACACACTTGGCATCATCTCAAAAAATGTCTTTCAGGTTATGAGAGGGCTCCTACAGGGGTTCATCAATTATGGGATAGGGTGGTGGTGGAGTGGGGGAAGGTTTCTATGGAAGAGTGTCAGAAATTAGAAAGCATGCCTAGAAGGATTCAAGCAGTTATCAAGGCCAAGGGAGGTCATACCAAGTACTAAATACCCTATCTTGTATAAAGCCAAACAACTGTCCCAATGAGTTACCATTTTAATATGGCTGTTATTTCAGCAAATCACAACCAAATTATTTGAATCTTGGATGGATAGAAAGCCAAGAGTAGGTACTTTATTTCATCCACTCATTATTTAATGTGGGGATTAGGGGTTATTGCTGTCCACTGCATTTAGTGAAAACCATGCAAACATTGGGACAGTTTTTTGAGCCACTGTAGATCATAAGAAACTGCCCAGGGCCAATAATACCAAGGTACTCTACCTCTCAGGTGGCAAATTTGCACATCTCTAGGTGGAGGTCAAGCTTCTGCATACATTGGAGAAACCACCTAGTATGTTTAGTATGTTATATCATTAAAGGAGAAAATGAGGTTGCCCATAGAGATTACTAGCCACCCTTCATAAATATCTCTGAAGGAGTCATTTATGAATTGTTGGAAGGTGGTAGGGGGAGTTCATCATTCCAGAAAAACATGACTATTGGTTCAAAGTCCTTTGTGGGCAAGGAAGACACTTTTTCATTGATAACTGTCTTTGATTTGGATATTGTTGTATGTATCCCTATTTGACATTGGAATTGGTAAAGACTCTAATGTCTTTGAATTTGTCAGTGAGGTTCCAAATCAGTGGAAGGTAATAGACATCTCTGACTGCATTTATTTGTCAAGTCTGAGTCACCCAGGCACAGATTTGATTAAAGGGCTGGAATGTAACTAAGGAAATAGGACTTGGTTAGTAAAAAGATGGACTAGAGGTCCAATGGAGGTAACAGAGATGGGGGAGACTTAATGGAACTCAGCACAGGATTTACATGTATGTATGTGTGTTCTTGTAGTACTTGTGTCCTATGAATATTGATGGAACAGAGATTTGAGGAACAGAGGGTAGATATAGAGAGAAACAGAGGACAAAGGAGGAGACTTGAGTGGAAGTGGAGTAGACTTAATTTATGTATATTTGTACTGAGGAATACATGGCAGCTAGTTCATGTATATCTCATCTTGGCCAATCATATCTATTAACTATGCTAATCAAGACCTGACTGTGAACTCTTGCCTGTCAAGTCACAATGTGCTCCAAAAAGCAGTACAAATACATGCTGAAGCCTACATGTATAGTTTTTAAGCTGTTCTTTCCATATCCTGGATGTCAAATCCTTCCAACCAACATTTTTTATCTTTGTCAATCACAAGTCCTAGTGTCAGTGTCATATCTGCTCCTAACCCCTAACTCCCTCTCTGATGCCATCTCCAGCCTATTTGGACCACTTCCCCAACAGTATGTCTCTTTTCTTTACACTCTTTTAGTTTAGTCTCCATTCCTTCATACCTATTATTCTCCTGACCCTTCATACCCTTTGCCACATCATATGCTCTCCATTCCATTCCATATCCATATATTCTAGCCTTCATATATTCTGGTATGAACTTCAACCAGACTTTAGTATTTAAACCATGTCTGCTATCTGTATTTCCTCAGTATGAATATCAATGAAGTTTCCTTCTCTCTCATCTAATCTCCAGTGCCTCCTCATCTTCTTGTCACTTTCTATCTTGAACCTTTGTCCCTCCAAAATCTAGGACACAAAGTATGACAAGGGTGTGACACATGAGTCTTGTGCCAAGTTCTACTAAGTATCCCCCTCTGTATACATATAAGACTGATCTGATAGTCCACCCACCCCCCTTATACATAATACCACTGTGACTATTAGGATAGCCCACCCATTTTCATGATGATACATAGTATCTTATTTGACAGTTCAGGGGGGGGCTTTCCACTTACTTCAACTACAATAACTGACTATAATCCAACTGTTGGAATACAAAACAATATATTGGCCATGTAATATGACAGACAATACATATATATAACATCACATATTCAAATATACATAGTATGACACTATGCAGATAGGATTCACCTCTAATCCCATCCACCTATCCCAAGACAGGAGATAATGCAGAGTTAATAATGTGGTTAGAATCCAGAAACAACTGTAGCAATACTAGTAGAAGCAGTGATATGGACTGCACCAAGTAGGAATGAAACAATAGTGAACATGAGAAGGGGGCAAGAAAAAGTTGAGACCTGTGTGATGTGAACATTGAGTAGCAGGTGAGAAGTGATGTTGTAGACAAGACTCTGAGTTGTCACAGGAGACCAAGATTGAGCAAGAGAAAGCACTATCAAAAGGTTAACATCACCCAATGGACTGGCATTGGGCCCTCATACCACTACTTGTAGCATTTGGATGCTTGGCAACCATTGGTTATATTCTCATCAGGTGTGCTCATGGGCTGTTTTCCTTTGGCTTTTGCAGACTTTGCAGGTCACTTTTCTTTTTGGTTTGTAACAGGTGTCAGTAGAGTGGATGTCTTGATATCCATGAGTGGGGGGTATCAAGTGCCAGTGGATCTGTGGTTGCTGAACCCATTGCAGATGACTCAATAGTGGCTTTAACAAAAGGTTGATAGTGAGTGGTATGAGATATTGTTCCACCATACACACACTAGATAGGGATTGCATGAGGGCAGGCAGCATACTACTGTTGGGGTCTGGGTTGGATACATATGGTATGGAGACATCTTCCCTAGTACCATTGCTGCATCATTAACCAAATCTGAATACCGTGACATAGCACTAGCTCATGGGACAAAACAAGTCCTGTGGCTATGCTATCTACTCATGGACATTGGACTGCTCAACAACCCTGCTCCTCCTATGATGATCCTCACAGACAACACTGGTGCCATCACACTCACAAAAGAGGCCTGTTTCCATGCACACACAAAGCATATTGGCACACAACACCACATCTCACAGAGACAAGTCAAACTTGGTACTATTAAAGTTACACATGTACCAACCACCAAAATGCTCACTGATGGTCTCATGAAGCCTCTTGCACACAATGGCATCATCAAACTGGTTGACAGATGTGCCCTACATCCAATCTGAGGGGGTGTGTTGGAGACCAGATCATTCATTGACTCTTCATTGACTCTTCTACATAATATTTCCTTTTCTGGTTGTCATGCATGACATACACACATGCTGCTCCTTCATGCTCCTCCAGTCTCATACCATGTCAACTGGAGGTAAGCACCCCTTTACTTAGTACCACATACATTCCTTACTCACCTGTATCTAGTATAACTCCCTACTACAAATGACATACTCCAATATGTAGATAGGAGTGCTTGGACTACATAAGTTGGAGATGTCAAACTTGCTTCTGGATTTAACAGTCAGTAGGTAATCTTGGTGACTTGTAACAAGGGCAAGAACAAGCTTGAGTCAGATATCATCCCAATGGGCAGTCAAGACTTTCCAGTCTTCTTGTGGAGTGGAGCAATGCTGTTGTTACCTGACAAAGATCCTATAAACACCAATAACATCCTTTCTCACCTTTTTAGAAGCTACATATTTCCTCATTTCAGTACATGGTAGGTATCCCATGTTATTTAGCATACTACATAAATCTATGTACTTCTCTAGATTGTGCATCATATCTTTTTAGACCCTTCATTTGCAGTAGATACCCCCAAGAAGAACTGCTCTTCCAACACCATTCTAAATGGCATGATCTCAATTGAGGCAAAGCATATTGCATACATGTGTGTTCATGTGAGTGGAATGTTGGCATGTCTGCATGCAGCTCATGGTTTCCTCATACTAGGCTTGTTTCATAATTGTTGCAGAGTCTTGAGTAGACAGAGAATTCAGCTACTGCAAAATATATCAAGCAATCATCTCATTTGTCAGAGATGCTCTGGATGTAAAGTGGAGGAACAGCTTGATCATGTTCTGGAACAAGTAAGTGTTGTCATCCTAGAACTTTGCATCTTACTTGCAGCATCAAGGGAAATTTTTGGCAATGAAGCCAGTTGCAAAGACACCAAGAAGGTGCTGTTGACAATTCTGTGGAACATATCAATACATTTGAACACCTTCAATTCACTATGCAGGCTCACTGTGCTGCTTCACCTCCTCTGACAGAAGATGACCCTCAGGCTCCCTTTCTATTGAATCTTTTGCTAAACTTGGTCACTGTTTCACCACAGGCCAAAACACTTAGGCTGCTTCTTGCTGTTCTGTTAGAGCCATGCTGGAGATGAATTCCTTTACAACTCTGGAACTCCAGAGTTTGTTGGATTCCTAGGGGACGTTGGCCTCAGCTTGTGTGCTGTGCCCTTGCTGACGTTTGTGTCCTGATATTTCAGAGAGTGGAGATAGACAACATGGAGTTAGGACAAGAGAAGTCCTATTGAAGAGAGGAGTGATCAAAAGAGGAGTTCAACAGTTCTAGTTGATATTCAAGCTAAACTAATACATGGCTGTGAAGGAGTTTATATATGGAGGGGACATCACATTAGTAATGGAGGGACATAGCATTGAGTAAGGAGATGAGTAAGGAAGATGGAATGGAGTAGAAACAAAGCCAGAGCTGTGCAAGCACAGGTTTTGGAGGTAGCTAAGAAGCAAGACTAGTACATAAAGAGAACAATGGCATGAGTCCAGAGGAAAGGAAGTAAATACAGAATGAGAAAGCATCAGAGTTTGTGTCTATGAGAGCGGAGGTGAGGTGCAGAGATGTGGAGTTGCATGGGATATGACATGTTTCATGAGATGGCAGGATCTCCAAGTTTGAATACTGTCATATCCTATCCTAACTCTGATCCTCTGGACCTCCTTGTATATCCCTTATGTTGATATCTTTTTTCTTTTGTACTAGTTTTGCATTTTACTTACTTCCAAACCTGTGCTTGCACAGCTCTGGTTATCCTGACCTCTGAACTCCATCTTACTCATAGTCTGTCTTACTCATCTCCTTTCTTACTCATGTGATGCTCTCCATTACTAATGCAATGTCTGCGCTCAATATATATAGTTCTCTGTACATAGTCTTAAACATTAGCTTCAATATCAACTTAGACATTATCCTCCTGTCTTCTGCACTCTGAATCTATCTTGCTCTCTGTGATCTACCAAGTCCTAGCAACTCCAATTGACCTCTGACCATCTGCTCCAAAATCTGAGGCACTGGCACATGACCGAGCAAGGGGGCAGCACACAAGCTGAACCTGACACCTTATTCTGACCACAACTCTGGAGTTCCAGAGTTTCATTGGAGGATAAGTTCTGGTCCTAACAAATACATACATAGCCTGAGGTGGAGTTGAGGTCATCTGGGTTGTGTCCCCAGCTTGCATCTGTGTACCTGATGAGAGTGTCAGGGTTGGCATTGCTGATTCATTCAAGTGTGAGCATGAGATCTCAGGTCACCAGATCCTGGGCATTTATTGCAACACCCCCACTAAGTACTATCAGGACATGTTGCACAATTCACAGTAGAGTAGATATGCACCTTACCCACTCCCTTTTTGCAAAGTTCCTGCCCACCATGTGTTGCAAGATTGGTCATGGTATGCCCCTCCACTGCTGCATGATTCCTGCTGCACATCAGTCTTGCAATAACAATTTCATTTTGCAAAGTTCCCACTGCCACCTTGCCTGCTCCCTCTTTGCAAAATTCCCACTATCATATGCTGCAATATCCCCACCACCTGTCTTGCAATACAGCAAGTAGAACCAACATACAGTTCCATTTTGCAATGTTCCCACTGCCGCCTCAGGCTTGTCCTTCTTTGCAAAAATTCCCATGACCAGCATGTGCTGCAAGATTCCCATTGCTTGTTGAAGTCTTGCAACACACTGGCAGTGAGGAGCACTGTTGTACTGCAAAACTTCACCCCCCATTGTATTGCAAGATCTTATCACTGCTGCAAGATCCTCACTGACTTGCCACCTGCCACAATCTTGCAACATCAGCAAGGTGTGCAACCATTGTCTGAGTCCTGCAATCCATGGACCAGCCCCACTTGCACCTTGCAATACTGTTGGCACAGATAATTACCCATCCATTGAATATTCCTTGCAAGCCACTGCCATCTTCACTCCAATGTTGCAGTGATATGATATGCTAATATGACATTTATAATACTACCAACCACAAGGACAATACCAACATAGGTTCAAGACTACTAGATACTAGTAGTGGCCTTCATTTCTTTCACATGTTTGGATGCCCAACGATGGATGCTAGTGTTCTTAGGAATTGGTTTAGTAGATAGGCCTGGGTATGAATATAAGAAGCCCTACCATTTAATTTGGGGTCCAAACACCTGTAAATGTGATGAGAAAGTGCCACTGGGATTTGAAAGATGACTGACCATGCCAGGAGAAAGGTTGAGATCTTCTTGTTTGATCTGAATCATTTCCAGCTCACATTCCATGGAGGTTGCAGTTGCAAATGCCTGTAAGCACTATGAGAAAATGCTGCTGGGACTCAAAAGATGACTGACCATGCCAGGCAAATGATTAAGATTTTGTTATTGGAATTCTCTGATATCCAATGGCATAGTACAACAAAGGGATGAGTTAAGAGTAGGAGACTTACTCTTGTATGAGGAGATTCAGGGGTACAAACAGTGGAAGCTCAAGTCAGAGGATGAGAAGAACTTAGATTAACTGGGTGGTAAGACCTAGTCTTATATAGTGTCTACCTATTGTTTGTACATATTGTACCAATGGTAGAGAATGGTAACCTTCTAGAATACAATAGAAGATTAGGTATCGGGACTATACTTGTTGTCCTATAGCAATAAGAACTTTTATCTATGATGTCAGAGATAAGCATTAGCTGACTCATTCTGATGAGTAAAATGGATAGTGTAATAGATAAGAAAGATAAGAGATTCTAGACCTTTCTTCCTGAATTGGTAGCTTAGTAATAGAAGAGCAGAAATAGAATACTACCAATTCAACACTTGTTTGATCTGAATTGCTTTCTGACAGCTCACCTTCCATGGATGTTGGGGTTGTGAGCACTATGAGAAGACACTGCTGGGATGCAAAAAATAACTGACCATGCTGGTGAAGATAATGTAAGGTGGTTGGGAATGTGATAGGGTGTGAGGGAATTTGTCCCAAGGGATTCTGGGTGGTTTTCTATGAGTAGGAGAATGATGCTTCACATATCCAGGCACTGGTGGAGGGAATCTGATGTTTCCAATGCATGGGAAAGTGTGGAAACATGAGTCCAGAGAGTGGATGACAAAGGGAGAGTGTAAGACTGATTGGGAATGTTGTAGAACAGAGTGGGAAATGATCCAAGACAAGGTGCATGGATGCCTGACTGGACAGAGACACAAGAATGAGAGAGAGTCCAGAAACATGGATTCCAGATACAAACAGCAATGGTGCTGTTGACGAAGACGAGAAAGATCCTGCGCACAGGCAGGAGACCTTCAGATGGAAAACCAAAAGATGTATTTTTTGTTTCAAGGACAAGGCTTTATAGTCTGGGCATACCCAGACTGTCTGATTCTATTGGAAATAGCAGAAATGTCCCTACAGGTCACACTAGGGACTGTCTAGCACTGTCAAATGAACAAAGGGTAGTCCAGAACAAGACAAATGGGCATCAACCAACTCATCTGGACATGAATGAATGGTAAGACATGAATCTGGAATATCCAGAGCACAGAACCATCCAGATAAGCACAGATAAGCACAGATAACTCACGGATCGTATGGGACAGACACAGACAGCAGAGGGACTCTTGAGGGACATATTGGGGAACACCTAGAAACCTGTGAAAAGCCTCTCTACAACCATAGGATCCACTGGACTCCTACACTGGACAAAAGATAGATAATTTTGTGTATATATTTCCAGTATCTAATCAAAAAATGTTAGTATCATGACTCAGACATGTCATGGTTGAATGAGGGAATGTACTGTAGAACCACTGGGATCATAGTTATATGTGGCTTCAAAAGACCATACATGAACACCAATGGGAATGAACACTCAGATGACACACTTGTTGCTGCTAGTGGGAACAGACATGGGGAGGAATATGGGGTTATGGTGTATTGCAAACCATTCCAGAGGTTTTGAACCATTGACCAATGATCACTGTTGAAGCATATAGGCTTCCAATTTAGCCAGCATATCATAGATCCTACATTGCTCAAACTGTTGGATGTAAATACCTATCTGTCTCATGCCATAAAAGGGCAAAGTGCTGCTACAGCTTATCTCTGATGGCTGCTTGTCACAATGCATATGCTTTCAGTCCCTCCCAAAGTGCCAGATCATTTACCTCAATGAGATCTTGTCTTTCCAACCACCATTCTCATTCCCAACCCAAATATTGCAAGACTCATTGCTGTTCTTCTGCCAAAAGTGTGACCTCCTCTGCCCATCAATGTGCTCATGTCTGGCTCTTGCAACATTCAAAGTGGATAGCTTGGTTGACATTAGCAGAAAAGGTGCTTAGCAGTTTGCAACATACCTTCTTGTACATAGCTCTTCATCATTATCTCTAATGCTGACCTTCTCTTCACTCCTGCATACTAACCAAATCCAAGAGACTTGTCTCCTCCCCTTGCTTGATTGACTTTCCATTCCCTTGGTCATTGGGCATATGTCCTCATCATTCAGGGGTTGCAAATTCACATCCCAGCCAGTCTTTTGCAATCTTGGTGATGACATGAGCAAAGTGCTGTGGGTGGTGCAATATTTTTTCTTGCTGGCATCCACCTTGGCATCAACTGACTTGAGGCTGTTTCATGCATGCATATTTGCACCTTGTCACAGAAACCTGTCCTTGAACTGGAGCATGTATGAATGAGACTGAAGGGCTTGCCGAAGCTCCTTGAGTGTGTTGTGAGCCTGACCCATGCAAAGTCTCCATTCAATCTCCAGCAGATTTCTATTGCAGGATATGTCAGCTTGGAGTGCTGAAGGTATAAGGAGGGGAAACTTTTCAGGTCAAGGGGCATCTTTGCTAACCCCATTGTGTTCTTCAAGTTGTGCAGCACATAGGAACATGACACAAGGCATGGAAAGGACCTGGATGGCTGTCCAGGCATCAATGCATTGTAAAAGAGTGTTGCTGCATTGCTGGAGTTTTGTATTCTGTGTGTCTATACCACATGTTTAAAGTTAAGTCACAGATGTGACCTAGTAAGTGTGTCAGGTGAGAGGTAATAAGATACTCAACTACTCACTACTATTCCTCTAGATCAAGGCCCATGCTGATAAGTTGACTTATAGAGATATCTGAGTAAATTACAGGTATGTATGTTAGTACAGGTGGCCTTCTCTTTTGCCAGCTGTAGGTGGATGCTTGCTCCTGCAAAAAAAAAGAAATTAGCAAGACAGTACCCTATACAGCAGAGCATCATGGTTGACCTACCTTGGCATTTGACTTTGAATGGATTGGGGTTTGACAGATTGGTTTCCCATGCTTCTACTCCAGCTTTCCATTGCTCAAGTTGGCCTCCATATTGCATTGCAAGTGAATTCTTGTAGACCTTCAATATGTTCATCATGCTCAGGCATGGCCTCTTTTATTTTGGAGAGGATTGATTCACCTTAAAATATGACTATCTATAGACTCACCAAGGCCAATCAACTTTTTCCAATTCCCATCACCAATGAGGTCATCAAGGGTGTTGTGACAATGGCCAGGGCCCATTTCCTTGGTGCTTGATGCTGCTGCATTGAGTGTAAACCAGCCATGCTCCAGCGCCTCATCATTCATTCTAGCAACACTTTTTGAGAAATTTAGTGAATACTTCCATTAGCATTCAGTGATGTGAGAGGCTAGGAGGTGGAACTTTGGAACAAAAAAGGTAACCATCTTCTCCTTGTGAGGGAAATGCATGGGATTTGGTAATGTTTCCATCTGTTCCCAAAGGTGATGACTCCATTGACAGATGATATCATAGGAGATATTGAACTTCTTGAGGGACATGTTCTGAAGGGCTGAAAAAAATAAGTAATTCATGTTGACATACCTGTACATGGCAGCTGTAAGATACAAAGGGATGCACATTCCCAAGAATGTGCACCACTTACCTTTCTAAAGATCAACACTGCCAGGAAGCTTCATTTCATGATGTGCACAGCAGATACTTCCCACACCAGTTGTGGCCAGGCCCTTGGAAGACTTTGTATCAGCATTGTTTATGGCATCATGACCAGAGCAAGTGCTTTTCTATAAAGAATCAGAAGCATCATGATGTTGAGCAGCACCCAAGAAGAGGAGAAATGACTGACCTCTTGCTGTATGTCTGAATGTTTATTCAGATAGAGCTTGTATGAGAGCTCCTTGACAAAGTATGACCAACCTTGACTCAAACCTGGATCAAGCAAGTCCTTTGACACTGCCTTCCACTTCAACTGAAAGTTTGCATTGATTGCAAGGAATAACACAGATAGCCATCTTAATTGAGTCAGAGTAGTTTCTATATTGCAGTAGGAATCATGTACTCTTCATCTTTTGGCACCCTATTCCAGCCTTTTGGAAGATTTATGCCAGGCTGAGGACATGCAGGGCAAAGGACACAGCAATCTCCTTCTTTGATGCTATCCAAACTAGTGTGATCATGTCCCCGCCCTGATTGTTTCAACATCTTCAGGTGGTGCCACTCATGCACCATCCACATGAACTGCTCATAATGATCCTATTGGTTGCATTAGTTCCACTGATGGGGATGTGAAAAATATCACCTTTGGTGAAAATAAGCCACTGGCAGTATTGTTGTTCTGACATGTGAGAGAGTTGTAAAGATGATGTGCCAACACTTTGGATTTGAGTGACAAGAGATGGAATTCTTCCAAGAGACTGAATATGGCTGTGATGCATGGTTGGTCCATGCTAGCTGGAAACAAGCAATATCAAAGTAGTTGCTGTATTGGATGCTTGGCAGTCTCACAGCCACAGAGTCACAAGGTCACAGAATGGATCCCATTGCCATTGATGATAACAAAGCCATCTGAATGTGGGGCCATGTGTAATAAACATGACTCGCCTGATGAATGCCTAAGTTGTATTACCAAACCAAGGTCTTTGAGCAATGTGCAAATCCAGTAATCATGCTGCCATTTCTAAGTCCATTGTGAGGCAGGACAAGGAATTTTCCAATGAAATTACCTACCTTCATGACATGCAAGGGTTGGTTTGCATGAATCAAAACAATGCATTTTTTGCAATACAGGTCAAGGGTAAGGTAGTCGTCACAGTGGTAATTTGCAGGATGTGTCTTGCAAATTCTACAAGCAGAGACTCCACAATGACCTTCTAAGCATATCAGCTTGAGAAGAAAGTCTCCCCAATCACACTTCATCCAGCTGAGGAGTGGGTTGTCCTGACAAGGGTTGTTAGATTAGATAGAAGAGAATGCAAAACTCACTGATAGAGGTTATTGTTGTGAGGGCTCCAAAGTATCAGCAAAGCCATCATCTTGCACAGTGGTGGTAAGTCACCTCAGATCAAGCAGGGAAGAGCCAGAAGATGATTGGGAACCAAACTGATCTGGTTGTCCAGCAGCAATGGGCTTGGAGGACTTGTAGAGTTTTTTTTGGCGAGGTGTAGCTCACCTGACTTGCTATATACAATTTTTGTATAATGGCCTGTTGAAAGCTAACCAGTACTTGGTGTGTGATGAATCTTGAATCCTGGCATCAGCTTGAATCTCAGCCTTTCCCTACCGAGGGACAACTGAGAACCTGAAACTGTTACAAATCCTCCATTTTCAGCACAAGTATGTGTGAATAACTCTCCTACCATGGGATACAAAATGAGTTGAGAATGTGTTTAAGCTTGCATAGCAGCATTGATATGGTCTGTACTTTTCCTATCTTTCCCAGACATATCTAATTGGCAAGATTCCCTGGAGGTAGCAATACATAGCATTGATTATCTGATAACTCATGAAGATCCCACCATACTTGAAGATGCTCAGTTTGAATGCAAGATGAAATGATATCCTCTAGTATAATTGTAAATCTCCTACACCATCATGGTAACTGGAAACTGGAGTTGGTACAGCCACTGCTACTGAGCATACCATCACTGACCTTAATTCCCTTGACACAGCACACTGCAATTTGTAGCATTCATTGTGTGCATAATGGTTCATTCCAAGAAGTACATGACTCTAGAGGAGAAAGTACTGGCTGCTTGATCTTATCAAGCAAAGTATTATTCAAAGTGCATATGTGCCATACTAGTGCCATACTCAACATCCAGGTTCCTCATGGCCAATCTCTCAAAGGCATTGGACAGCAATCAACAAGAACTGTGCTGAGAAATGACTCAACCATGCATACCAGCCTGCTGGTACTAAGCATACCAAATCAGCACCTGCAAAACCCATTGATGAGCCTGCTTCCAAGAATCAGGTCTTATTATGTTGGTTAGTGCACATTTGATGATACTGTCATCCTGATTTGATTTCTCTTTCCAAATTTAGTCCAAGACAACCCATTGGCTCCAAAAACTGGGCAATAGTGGACCTCCATAGCCCAGGTGGTCATAAATATTCCCTGGCTAGTATTGAAGCAGACCTCAAGAGTTACATCACACTGTCCTCTCACAAGCATATCCAAAGACTATGCAATGCCTTCCTTGCTTTAGGAGATTACAGAGAGATAAACAATGTACTGTCTGCCATTGAAGAACTTGAAAAATGGTTGAACAAGATTGTTCCTGCCGCCAAACATTGAGGAGGTGTTCCTGAGCATCCCCTCTCAAAGTTAATCCACAGTCATCAAGTTATTGGAGGACTTGCTTCTGAGTGCAATGGAGAATGCAGACATGTGTAATCTGGAAGAGAGAGGTCTATTACTGTATCAGTCAGCTCCTAATATTGTCTTGTAGTGTAGGCATTACATTGACCACTTGCAACTGGAAGCTATGCATGCAGCAAAGCTTTCAGTACAGAAAGACATTATACATATGCACTGCCTAACTATGACCAATAAATCTATAGATCCATAACTAGAAACTGACCAACATTCTCCAAATTTGACATGGCTCTTAGTAGGACCTAGTTGAGCATGTTCATTGAATGTGCATTGATGCATCTGTTGATTTGTCTAGAAACTGATCATGTTTCTCCAAGTTGAGCATGTTGATGCGACCATTTATTTGTCTAGAAACTGATCAAGTTTCTCCAAACTGGACAAAGTAAGTCCTGGATGTACCCAAGTTGAGCATGTTTGTTGAATGTGTGTCAACACATCCATTTCCTTCTTAACCACCTTATCCTAGTGGTTGTGTACATCTGCACTGTTCCCAATTTCCATCAAACCTATTGTTAGGTATGTGTGCATGTGAACTGATGTTTCAATCACTGAATTATGTACTTGCATGTCAATCCATCTGATCTGCACTATCTCCAATTTCCATCAAACCTATTATCAGGCATGTGTGCATGTTAACTGATGTTTCAATGTAAGAAAGATAGTCAGTGTGGAAAGTGAGTATAACTTGTCCCAGGGGTTTTGAAGAGGATAGAAGAGGGTTTGCTCCAAACCTATCTTGAGCACAGGCAAGAGAATCTGGAGCACAGGAAACATGGAACGGAAGTCTGGAATGGAACTGGATAACACAGAAGCAGACCTGGAAATGGATGGGAAAGATGAAGGAAAAGGAGGAAAGAAACGACTTGGAGACAATCCTGCACACAGGCAGGTGACCTTCAGACTGCAAGAAGATGATCTATTCCTAGCTAGACAAGCTCTTTAAGTAGAATGTAGCTATTGGAAATGCTACATGAAAACTTCCAGGGACCCTGTCATCCCTGTCAGATGTGAAGGAAAATAAAGAGGGCTGCCTCTGTTACGATTTCTCCATTTCTCTTCACCCTATTGGTTTACTTATCGTATGATTTCCTTTCTTTTTCTCATTGGACTAAACATGACTCCACTTTCTCATTACCATATCCGTTCGTACAGCATTGACTGCGCATGGCTGCACACGCAGCATCGTTTGTCTTTACTAGGTAGTTCATAGCCTGGTCTGTGCACCTTTCATTCCAGTATTTAAACCCATGTATTTTACCATATCCTTTAGTCTTATCCACTTGTTTTCCTCTTGCCTTAGGCTTGAGCGTGAATTAAGGATACCGCTCTCTCTTCTCTACTCTCATCTACTTGCTTCAAGCTTGACGATTAGCTTTGAAGCCTTGAACACTGGTTGAACTTGTTGTCTTGCCCTCGAGCGTCACAACTCTAAGTCTAGGTCATTACAGCCTCTATGGTATAACAGTGACAGCGGTGCAGGCCTAGAGTCCTGGCGTGCAATGTCTGAAGTGATATGAACAATGGAAATGAGTCTAGACAATCCAGACGTGGAAACATGGAATGGATATGAACAGATTGGACAGATTGGACATGGATTGACACGGAAAGATGTGGGATGACGACCCGGAAACCTGTGAAAGAGGGGGTTTCAACCATAGAGAGTGACGAACTCCTACATCGGTCACTTACTTATGTGCTCACACATTGATGCATCTATTTCCTGCATACATCTGCATCATCCCCAATGTCCATCTGATCACTTTTCCATCTGATCATTTACTCATGTGCCCATGCATCAATGCACCCATAGATCTATTTGCAGATTCTGCACCATCCTCAATTTCCATTGAACCTATTTTCAGGTATGTATGTGTGCACATTAACTAATATTTTGATCACTGACTTATGTGCTTGCACATTGACATGTCTGTTTTCCATGTACTGATCTGCATTGTTCCCAATTCCCATCTTATCACTTACTTATGTGACTATGCATCAACACATCCATTGATCTGTGATGTCCCTCACCTCAGTCAGTGAAAGAAAGTAGTGCAAATCTCCATCACACCTACCAGTATTGTCACATACTCTCCAACCCAGGTGGGGATGGACACACATTGACTAATATTTCAACCGCTGACCTGTGCACTCTTTGCAATAACACTTGAATCAATCATTGAAAGTAAGTGAGTTAACAGAGCAACTCACTTATGCTCAAATCATGTAGATACCACAGGAGTGGACTACAGAAGCACAGAAGGAGTTTCTCAAGGAAGAACTGTCAAATCCAGAAGCAAGTCTGACATCTCCATGTTGAATAGACAAGTAGGGTACCTAGTACATACACCCTAATTAGACTAGTAGTACAAAGGACATCTGGACATAGTCCATGCATGTCTACAGTCAGTCCACTCCAGACATACATCAGTCTTGGTCCATCCCTACCAGACACACACCAGAGCTTATGTAATAAGACATGCATATATTGCAAGGTCTTCACATACCCTCTGGGGAATTAATTAGACACTTAGACTACAGTATATATACCAGGGAAGCCTCCCTAATATAATAGAACAGGTTTCTTTGTCTACTCCCATCATCTGTGCTCATCTCAACCACCTAGGTAAGTCTGGTGGCCTTCCCTCACATACATATGCTCTGCTCAACACTTCGAGTTACTCTGGGCACTCCTGTCCAAGTCCAAACATCTTGGTCAATAAGTGCACTTGGAGTTGATGTTGGAAATACAGGACTTTGCTCCAGAGCTTTGGACTTTCACTTTCCTTGCTCACCCTTGCTTCTATATCCTTTTGGGGATCACTTAGAATCATACAAGCGCATCTCTGCCCATAAGTATAAAGTCCCTTTGGTTTTTTCAAACTCCTCAATTGTCTTGCACCTCCTTGGGCAGCTGCTGAGTGGGCATCTCTGCTCCTTACTTAGATTGACAGGTTATGAGCCCTGCTAGTGCATTCTGAACACTCCTCAACAACTCCATGTATTTTTCCCATGCTACTCCAAACATCTCCATGGCCTTGCTTTGTACCCCATCATACAAATGTCAGAAACCACATCCTCCAACACCATCTCCTGCCCTGTCCTATCAGTGTTGAATGGATGAGTAGGGTACCTAGTACATATGCCCTAATTAGACTAGTAGTAGTACAAAGGACATCCGGACATACATAGTCTGTGACTGTCTGGAGTCAGCCTGCACTGGACTCTGCAACACACTGCACCAGACCTGGTACATTCATACTGGACACAGTCTGGACCTTATGTAATAAGGCATGCAAATACTGCAAGGTCTTCACATACCCTCTGGGGATTGCTTAGATGCTTAGGATACAGTATATATACCAGGGAAGCCTCCCTGATATAATAGAACAAGTTCTCTGTTTTACTCCCACTGTCTGTGCCTCTCTCACACCACCCAGGTAAGTCTGGTGGCCTTCCCTCTCAGATACATGCTCTGCTCGACAGGTTATGAGCTCCGAGTAGCAGCAGCGCTTCTCTGACACATCGTCCAAAGCACTGTGCCACCTCCTGTTCTAGTCCACACTACAGTTGAGTTTTTCCAACCCGTGACGCAACTAAGGACTTTACTCTGGCGATGTCCCATCCCACCATGACCCTACCTACATAGTGATATACCTATACCACTGTAATTACCAATCCAGACCTGAGCAAACTTGAAGTATTTCTGCTCATAGTAAGTTTTTCCGCTATGAAGTCTGAGGGATGTGGTGAGTACTGTTATGATTTCATCCATTTCCCTCTCATCTGATTGGCTTACTCATCATATGATTCTTTCCTTTTTTCTCGTTGGACATCATATGACTCCACTTTTACCTTACCGTATCCCTTCGCACAGCATTGATTGCACATAGCTGCGCACGCAGCACCGCTCAACTTTACTAGGCAGTTCATAGCTTGGTCTGTGCACCACTCTCTCCAGTATTTAAACCCATGTACTTACGAGTAACACCAGTCTTATCCATTTGTTTACCTCTCGCTCTAGGCTTGAGTGTGAATTAAGGGTACCGCTCTATCTTTGCTCTTATCTACTCACTTTGGACTTGACTATTAGTCTTGAAGCCTTGAACACTGGTCAAACTCATTGTTGTCTTGCCCTCGAGCATCACGACTTAAGTCTAGGTCATTACACTTGGATAAGACTACCTACTTGAGCGCAAGATGTTGCCTCAGAAGATTCACTCTACTTGCAAAGAAACAATATTCGCCCCTCGAAATGATACATCAGAAGAATTGCCCAGAATCAGGTTGAAAGATACTTGATAGTAAGCAACAATGTCAGATCCTTTCAACATGGACAATCTCAAAGCAGCACTTATCGATGCCATGAAGGAAGGAATGAAGTCTGAAGAAACAACAAAGAAGATTGCCAAGCCAGGCAAATGGGATGGAGACAAGAAGAAGTTCCGCCTATGGTGGACAAAGATACGTCTCTGGGTGTCTGCTCAAACATGGAAATCAGACAAAGTACTATGGCAGTCCTACTTCGCCTTGAAGGAAAAGTGGAACCCTTTGCCCAGCTAACGATGGAGAAATACCTTGACAAGGAGACCAGGAAGTTTAAGGTGGAAGGATCCGAAAACTTCTTGGAATACGGAGAAACAGCCTGGCCAAACTGGTCACAACTCTAGGAGGAAATTACAAGCTTCTTCCAAATCAAAACTGTTTGAGTACCAATCATATCAGGAGTTGAAAACACTTCGACAAGGATCGATGCTCACCACAGACTTTCTCCAGAAGTTCAACATTCTTAAAAGAGAAGCAAAGGTATCGGATGGAGAAGCGACACACTTGCTTAAACAAGCAGTCAGATTCGCCACTTATCAGCAGGTCTCCCTCCACTGTGAAATCGATGAGGACGACTATGACGATCTATACAAGCAGTACAATGAATACGGAAAGATGTTGGAAAGGATTCATGAAGAGTAAGGAGCGGCTAGGGCGGCTCAGGCCCCAAAGTCCTATCAAGGACAATATCATCCTTCCCAGGGCCAGGCAAGCCAAAGTCAACCAAGGTTTACGCCCATAGGGATACAGCCTGGTTGTAGAGCTCCAATGAAGATCAGTATGCAGTATGCCGGTGATACCTGTACTTGCTACAATGTGGAGAAGTAGGGCATATCGCCTGAAACTGCAAGAAGCCAAAGAAGACAAATGCGAGGTCCTCGGATCTCACTCAAGGACAGCCACAAGTGACGGCAGACATTGGGTACACTTTGCATAATGCTGCTTATGTAATGGCAGAAGCAGAAGCCTACTGGCGAGACAAGCTTGTGGTAGAGGCTAAACAGCAGGAGGCTTTAAAAGCCCAGTGATTGTGAACGTAGAGGGTGTTCATGATCTAGAAGAGTATACTGATGAAGATTTTCCTGTATGCATGATAGGCTTTATTTTTGGAGCATCTTTCAATGAAAGCGCGGCATCCAAAGACATGCTTAATTCCCCTATGACTAACTGCTCCACAGGAATATCATCACAAGCCCTCAACCCCAACATTCCAAGGCAATTCACCATTCAGACAAGTTTGCAATTCAGAACGACAACAGGATGGAAATCAGCAAGACTTGGTGCCCTGCTCAACTCAGGGGCATCCAACTCGTTTATCGATTTAGACTTTTGCAAACATAATAACCTTATTCTTAGCGAACTAGCTAACCCCGTAATAGTCACAAATGCCGATGGTTCTGAAGGAGCCATAGGAAGCATTACACATCAAGTAACAGTCTTACTAGACATTCAAGGACATTTAGAATATGGCGACTTCTATGTCACTATCTTAGGAACACACTCACTCTTTATAGGATATGATTGGCTAGAACGCCATAATCCGAAAATAGATTAGGTCAAGAAGGAACTAACATTTTCTAGATGTACTGGTCAATGCAAATTACATCAACAGGATCAACTACCTTCTTCTACATTCCAACGAGCAATAGAAGAAGGACTCAAGGAAAAAGTACCCATTCAATATCATGATTACCTTAATGTCTTTTCACAGAATGAATCAGAACGAATGCCAATCAGAAAACCATGGGATCATGCTATTGATCTCAAACCTGACTTTGAACCAAGAAAAGGTCATATCATTCCTCTCTCAGATGCTGACATGGAAGAAGTTAGGATGTTCATCGAAAAAGAACTCAAAAAGGGATATATCCAACCTTCCAAATCACCTCAAACATCACCAGTATTCTTTATCCCAAAGAAAAATGGTAAAAAGTGAATGGTCATTGATTACCATTATCTCAATGATGAAACTATCAAAAATGCTTACCCCTTACCACTAATTCCGCAACTGATAGATCAACTCAAAGGTGCTGATCTCTTCACCACCATGGATCTCCGATGGGGATACAACAATATCCATATCAAAGAAGGAGACGAATGGAAAGGAGCCTTTGTTACTCCTCTCGGTTCATACGAACCATTGGTGATGTACTTCGGAATGACGAACTCACCTTCCACTTTCCAACAGATGATGAATGACCTCTTCAATGACATGTATACGGTCATCATCATTTTTATGGACAACTGCAATATCTTCACCAAAGGAAGACCAACAGAAGAACATCGAAAAATCATTAAAGAAGTCCTTCAACGTTTACATGAAAACGACCTTTATGTCAAGCCCGAGAAGTGCCACTAATGGTCGTCTCAAAAGAAGGAGTCAAAATGCAGAAGTCAAAAATAGCAGGTGTTCTCGACTGGCCAACCCCAACCAGACTCAAACAAGTACAAGGCTTTCTTGGCCTTTGCAATTATTATTGGCATTTCATTGCCAATTTCACTGACATTGCCAGACCATTAAATGATCTCACAAAGAAAGATACACCCTTCATATGGGGGTTGAATCAAGAAAAAGCATTCAATGACCTAAAAGAATGTTTTACCAAGGCACCTCTTCTTACATATCTAGATCAAGAAAAAGAAATGAGAGTAGAGACCAACGCTAGCGACATCACCACCAGAGGAGTATTATTGGTAAAAGGAGAAGATGGTTTATGGAGGCCGACTGCGTTTATCTCTCATTCCTTTGATAGCACAGAATGAAATTATTCAATCTATGATAAAGAGCTCTTGGTGGTCATTCAAGCTCTCAAAGAATGGTGCCATTACCTTATTGGTAGAACTTCTTTCGAGATCTGGACGGACCACAAAAATCTCAAGTATTGGCGAAAACCACAAACCTTATCCCCAAGACAGGCTCGCTGGCATGCACTTCTTCAAGAGTTCAACTATACAATGTGCTACAAGCCGGGGACAACCAATGAAAGGGCAGATGCTCTATCAAGAAGACCAGATCATGGTGATGCAGTCATGGACCATAACACTAACATCACCATCTTTCCAAAAATTCTCGAAGCAAACAACATTTCTGTATTCTCTTCCTTTTACGATGAACTTACTGTTGCATCACAGAAAATCTCAGGGGATGTGGAAGGTTTCACTTTCAATGATGAGGAAAAAATATTCAAAAATGATTCCAGAAAGGTTTTCGTTCCTCCTTCCTTACGAACAAGATTACTGACTTTATGTCATGATTCTCCAATCGCTGGCCATCCTGGCCAGGCAATAACTATCCATCTTCTCTCACGATACTTCACATGGCCCAGCATCACAAACAATGCAAAACTTTACATAGATTCCTGTCAAACGTGTGCCCTCACAAAGGGTAAGCAAAAGGCACCGGCAGGCAAACTCATTCCTCTTCCCATTCTGAAACACCCATGGGAAGATATCTTGGTCAATTTCATTACCGGACTTCCTCTCTCGTCTTCATTTGACTCCATTTGCATTATTGTGGACAGATTTTCTAAAGAAGTAGTTTTTGTGCCTTGCGTCAAAACCATGTCTTCAAAGGACTTAGCCCATATCTTCAGAGACAATGTTTGGTGTATTTATGGACTTCCTCTTACTATAGTTTCGGATTGTGGACCACAGTTTGTTTCAGATTTTACTTCCAAACTCTGCAAACTCCTCAGGATTGAGCAATGGCTCTCCACGGCGTATCACCCTCAAACCAACAGGCAAACTGAAAGGATCAATCGAGATCTAGAACAATACCTTCATACCTATGTGGCAAAGAAGCAGGAAACATAGGCCAAATGGATCAAATTAGCCCAATTCCAGCATAATAACATCCTCACTTCCACCACTGGCACTGTTCCTTTCACCATCACCTGAAATTATCACCCTCGTCTCAGTTTTGAAGGAAATACAAAGTCCGCCACTGGAGAATTTGGAAAAGAAGCAGGGAAAGCTCACACAGAGATTAAGGAAGCTCTTAAAGCTACCCAAAAAAGGATGAAATGTTCCGCAGAACAGAAACGAAGCGAAGCTCCGGATTACGTCATTAGAGATCAGGTATGGCTATCCACAGAACATCTCAAACTCCCCTATACCACGCAGAAATTAACCCAAAAATGGATCGGACCATACGCCATCACCAAGGTCCTACCTAACGCTGTCACCTTGCACCTTCCTAAATCCATTTACATCCATCCCACAGTCAATGTTTCCCACATCAAACCCTATTGAGAAGTTCTAAATGGACAACCAACCCTACGACCTGATCCAATTGTAATCACAGAAGAAGGACATGAAGAGTACGAAGTCAAATCAATCGTGGCATCACAGATGAAAGAACGACAACTTCAATATCTCATACACTGGAAAGGATGGGAGGAAATGGATCGTATGTGGGAACCACTAGCTAATTTGGCTAATGCGGAAAAAGCAATTGCCGAATTTCACAAAAAGAATCCATCTTCCCCTAGAAAAATCCACGGAATCTCCACAACCGACTTCACCACTCTTTTCCATGATTATTCTATAGATATAGAAATACACTTCTGTGCCATGTGTCTGGATTTCGAAGGAGATACATAATCCTCACTCACCCTCAACTTCCCCAGCATCTTCCTCTTACAATCATGTCTCTCATTGCCCTCTTTGTCTGCGCTACCATCGCCTTTATCTCCACCCTAGTCTACATCCTCGCTCACACCATCACCATTCGCGCCTCAAATCTAGTTCAAGAGGCCGCCCGTATGCAAACCCCCATCCTCGTCTCTCTATCACTCAGACCATGGCACGTGTTCACCTTCTCAACAGTCACGACTACTGAGTGGACGGCCATTGGAGTAAAACAGAGTTGGGGTAAGTTAGTCAAGCGTCCCCCTCCCAATTGGGAGAATGACCAATGGGACACGACTAATGAGGTACCAGCGAATGGACAAAACCAAGGCCAATGGGGCAATTGGTAAGCTGAGTCATCTTAAATGGTGATCCATACCCGGAAACGGATTGGACAAGCTCATCAAAGGTCTCATCAGGACAACTCGATCTAAGAGGGGGATAGTGTTACGATTTCATCCATTTCCCTCTCATCTGATTGGCTTACTCATCATATGATTCTTTCCTTTTTTCTCGTTGGACATCATATGACTCCACTTTTACCTTACCGTATCTCTTCGCACAGCATTGATTGCACATAGCTGCACATGCAGCACCGCTCAACTTTACTAGGCAGTTCATAGCTTGGTCTGTGCACCACTCTCTCCAGTATTTAAATCCATGTACATTATGAGTAATACCAGTCTTATCCATTTGTTTACCTCTCGCTCTAGGCTTGAGTGTGAATTAAGGGTACTGCTCTATCTTTGCTCTCATCTACTTACTTCAGACTTGACTATTAGTCTTGAAGCCTTGAACACTGGTCAAACTCGTTGTTGTCTTGCCCTCAAGTGTCACAACTTAAGTCTAGGTTGTTACAAGTACATCCGACCGACAGTGAGCACATTCTGCTGGAAGTCCATGGGATGTGGTGAGACCATTCCACCGACAGCAAGTACAATTCTGCTGGAAGTCTGAAATCATAAGAGCTGCAGAGGGGGAACCTATGCTAGTTTAATTTATGGATTTACCAGAAAACAAATGCATATCCCACAGCTTCTCTAAAACATGACCTCACAACTCCCAAACTTTGTCTGAGTCCTTGATGGCTCTAACTATTCTGTACATGAGCCTCGGACATGTCAGCCTTCTTATAGGCCAATGACCAATGGGACACTGTGATGAACTCTGAACTGGAACTTACCATGGACCCAGACGATACTACCAACAGTTTCAACCAGTCCGCAGGTGTTAAGCTCTCCAACACCTTCACTTCCCCATCCGGTCCTTATGAGCTTACCATAGTAAAAGATTGAGCAGGTCACCATCCATCATTGGCAACAGAAATCAATCTGGATGTCAATAGTCCAAGAATAAGACATCTGCTGTAAAGTGGAAGGGGCGGGATACCCAAAATTCTGCTCAATCAAATACCAACATGCCCAATTCGTTGGATACCCAGGACAACCATTCAATGGAAATCCAACCTACCATGGAAATGATCTGGACCATGGAGTCTATTCTTCCATACATCCCTGCTAATCTCCTTAACTCGGAGAATGTTGTCATGCACTCCAACAACACTGTGCTGCCAGAACCCACAGCGTGTGCATGTCTATGACCACATCACTCCAGCCCCTTGCCCTGTCCTTTGATAAAGGGACAGGAAAACACTACTTTCCTCAGATATCACATGCCTGAGGACAATAAATCCCTTCAGGAGTACCTAAACAAGTACTACCTAGAAAATGAACCCACTACCAAGGATAACCAAATCATGGACCTCGACATTAGGCATGTCCATCTGCCTTCCTGCATAAAGTCCAAATACCAACACTTCATGACACTCCATCCTGCACTTGTGTCTAGCCGCTAAGCATGACACTCCGCTAGTAGCTAGGGTATATACCTGTGTTCATACAGACAGCTATAATGCATTGTGCACCTGTTGTAAAAAGCCGGAGTTACTCCGGAGTTCCAATAACAAGATACAATGGATCCTCCATCCCAGTGCATCAAGACCTCACTCATTGCATCAATGACCATGTGAGCTACAAGAAAGTTAACCATGGAATTGCTGTTCAAATGGCTACCACTCATGACAGACGCTCCATCAGAATCAGAACAGTTTTACTCCAATTCTCGGACCCTGACAGACAGGAGCAAATACTCCAACTTGAAAATGTCCTACACATCCCTAACCTCATTGGATGCTGTATCTCCATTGGAGATCCACTCTGCTACAACCCATCCTGGTCACTGACCGGACACTCTCAGAATCTCACCCTTTGGGACAGAAATACCCCAATCACTTTCATTCATGCTCCAGCACTGAAATAATACAATGCTTGTAATCTGGGCATTACATGTCCCTTCAGCTAACGATTTCATTGCTACAATTGACATGAATATATTATGCAAACATTTCAGACATCACTCTTTGGAGCTATTGTCCAAGGAACAAAACATATGCATAAATTCCGGACGTAAGTCTGACACAGTCCAAGACCCCTTGTTGCAGATGTGCTCTTGATAAACATATATATATAAGTGCTCCGCACACTCTGCTCCAAAATGGACACACTTTCATGTGCACACTTATGGACAAGGCAGAGTCAATGCAACACAAGACAAGCCTTCTGCCTCCTTTTTCTTTCTGGGAATTTGCGATATCCCATGCAACACAACTCTATAACTGGACTCTGAACCGACATCTCAGATGATGAACTCCATATGAACCTGGAGCACCACCTGAGATCAGCCACCTACCAGTATGAATCCCTAGACATGGCGCCTTTACACACCTATCCCTGGATGTCCGAAAAGATAAGCTATCAGCTATATCCAAGATGATAACATACCTTGGTGTTGCACCAGGCAAATGGTCACAACTACCTCTTCATGCATGATATGAACTCCATATCTATGTCTGCATATTGTTATGATTTCTCCACTTTCTCTTCACCCTATTGGCTTACTTATTGTATGACTTCCCTCTTCTTTCTCATTGGACTACATATGATCCCACTTTTACTTTACCGTATCCGTCTTCACAGCATTTGACTCCACATGGCTACATATGCAGCATCACTTGTCCTTACTAGGTAGTTCATAGCCTGGTCTGTGCACCTCTCGTTCCAGTATTTAAACCCATGTACTTTACCGGATTCCTTAGTCTTATCCATTTGTTTACCTCTCACTCTAGGCTTGAGTGTGAATTAAGGGTACCGCTCTATTCCCATCTTTACTCTCATCTACTCGCTTCAAGCTTAACAACTAGCTTCGAAGCCTTGAACACTGGTTGCATTCGTTGTCTTGCCCTCGAGCGTCACAACTTAAGTCTAGGTTGTTACACATATGACCTTTTTAACAAGACACAATTCCCTTGTTTGAAACAAAATAAATCAAAAGACTCTGCATAACCATCTGTCCAAGGTAAACATTCCAGACGATAATACAACTCCTATTCCAAGTATTCCCTCCAACTTGGAGGATGAACTGGATAAACTACATTTGGGAAACACCCAGAATTGGGCACCCAACCCACCTTCTAGGGTAGCAAACCCTGATGCTCCAAAACAACCTACCAATATGAATTCTTCATCCACAGATGACTCTGACAAGGAACTACCACCTCCAATGACACCTCCAATGACCTCCAACCTGTCCAGACAATTCTATGGGGACCATTAACACCCCTAAGTCAACTAAAGGATATCGAAAATTCTAATGACTAGAAACAAGTCACCAAGTCAGTCCCAATGTAAGATGTCACATCCTGACAATCAATACTTTCCCAGAGCAATGCCTGATTCCCCCAGACCTACATTCTCCACAACTCTGAAAAGGACATGGAACATATAGTCCAGGAAGGGGGAGCACACCTACTAATATGCTTCCTACATTCCCAAGCAATCCACAATGATACTTCTGTGAAACCCCTGGACCTACATCCACCATGCATTCTGAACAGGATGTGGACTGCATAGTCCAGGAAGAGGGAGCACATTTAATACACTCCCTATACTCTGCAATGACATTTCCACAGAACTCCCAAGCATGCGCAGCGACATACATACCACTACTACAACTCTGAACATGGAGATAAACCCACATTATGAACAGTCATATACCATGATATACTTGCACTACTGAATAAAGAGCAGAAGCTCTGGTAAACCACATGTAATGAGGAACTAGATATCCTCTGCTGCCAGAATGTGTTTGAGTTAGTGGACCAGCCCAAACATCAGAAATTATGAACAACCAATGGGTCTTAGATGTCAAGTCCGATGGATGGAAGAAAGCCTGCTTAGAAGCAAAAGGGTTTCTCACAGGTTGGAGTGGTGGACTTCAACCAAATAATCTCACCCGTAGTCCATTTAGAAACAGTCCAGCTCATGCTAGCACTCACCACACACTAAAACACTGACACACTCCCAGACCTAATGCCCGAAGTGCATACCTATAACAGAAAGCTCAAAGAAACTTACATGGAGCAGCCAGAAGGATTCAACTCCTGGCCAGGAGAACAAACCACTCCAATACTCCGCACCCTTTACAGACTCAAACAGGCCAAACTCTCCTGTTGGGGCATTCCAAATGAGTCCAAGGATTCAAGTGTTTGATATCTGATGCCGGAATCTTCCTATACTGCAAGACAGGTAATACCACTGTAGATGCTATCATCTATGTTGATGATGCCCTATTCTGTGGTCTGAACACAATGAGATAAGATCTGCTCTCATGCAGAAGTGGGAATACCAGAACCTTAAAGTTCCAATGAAATTCCTCTGGATGCATTGCCTCAAAGGCTGGAAAGTCCAAACCACATACCTGGAGAAGATCATCAACCACTGCGATATGACAAAATGCATGCATGGCACACATTCCCCTTCCCAAAGGACACTATCCTCAACTGGACAGCAAGCCTGTCTATCCAACATGGACATCCTGCTATCAGTCCATCATAGGGTCACTCCTATACCATGCTCAGAACAAGACCAGACACATCCTATGCCATGACAATGCTTTCCTGTCATAGCACAAACCCATCACAGGAATACCTGGACAATGCACTGCACATCCTCCGATATCTCATTGGAACACAAACCCTATGCGCTAGTCTTCGACAGATAGTCCAGACTTGGCATTACCGCAATACATGGCCCTGAGCAACCACTCTAGACAGACCACATGGATCCGCTCATCCCAAACAGAACCTGGACATGACTTACATCTGATTCTGCTTGTCAGAAACAAGCAACTTGGGTCCTACTCAAACAGACAATTTCATTAATCCCATTCCTATTTCCACATGCATGCTTACCACACACTTAGTGAGGGGGAGCATTGAATGGATAAGTAGGGTACCTAGTGCATATGCCCTAATTAGACTAGTAGTAGTAGTACAAAGGACATCCAGACATAGTCCGTGACTGTCCAAAGTCAGTCTGCACTGGACTCTGCAATGCACTGCACCAGACCCAGTACATCTGTACTGGACACAGTCTGGACATTATATAATAAGGCATGCAGATACTACAAGGTCTTCACATACCTCTCTGGGGATTGCTTAGATGCTTAGGATATAGTATATATACCAGGGAAGCCTCCCTGATGTAATAGAACAAGTTCTCTGTCTTACTCCCATTGTCTGTGCCTCTCTCACACCACCCAGGTAAGTCTGGTGGCCTTCCCTCACAGATACATGCTCTGCTCAACAATTGGAACCAGTGAACTTTGAGATATGGAACCTTTGTATCAAGGCCAAACTCTGCTGTGAAAAGGTCCTGGCTGTTGTAACAGGCACAGACACATGTCTGACCCCAACTCCTGCTGCTGGAGTCTCAACCAAAGCTCTGGTATCCTCCTCCATCACTATGCCATCCTCTGATAATGAAGTCCAAAAATGGTTGGAGTGTGATGAGAAGACAGATGGCATCCTCCAGGACCACATCTCCAATGCACTGCTACTAAAGACACAGCAACACACCTCTGCAAAGGCACTCTATGACACCCTCCTAAATCTTCACCAGGCATTGATTGAACCTTGCCTTTGCATTCTACTCCTTCCACCAACTCTTCACATCTTCATGGAATGGAATGAACTCCATCTTGGAGCACATTGTATCAATCTGGACTTTGGAGAGTCATCTCACAGGAATGAAATACACAGTCAATCCCAAAGTCCTGGCTTTTTTTATCCTACTCAACTCCCTTCTGAAAACTCTGGAGTGGAACTCCTTCACCTCCACACAGACAAACTCTCCTTCAATGCCGTGGAGACTGGATTACCTTGGAGGAAGTGCAACTAAATCTGCCTGGAGCCTCTGACTCCATCTTAAAGGCATCAAGTAAGTCCAAACAAAAGGACAAGTCATCCTCCTGGTGCAAACACCACCAGTGATCCAGACATGACAGTGATGACTGTTATGCCTACAAAGCTTGGATTAAGGAACTCTGAAGAGGAGGTGGAGGTGGAGGTGGAGGTGGAGGTGGAGGTGGAGGAAAAGGAAAGGAAAAGGAAAAAGCAAATGCATTTGAGGACCCACTGGAGCAAAACTCCAGACCTCTAGAATGGGCAGACATAGCTAGCACATGTGTATCCAAGTCCCTTATCAAACATGTTCAGGCCTATTTGTCATCTGAACCAAAGAAAACTACAAAGGACAACATCATTATTGACTCTGGAGCTACATCCCACATGGTCTCACATTGCTCCTGGCTCCACTCCTACACTCTGCTCTGATCTCTGCACCCTGTCACCTTAGGAAACAATGTCACAACCCATGCAATTGGCATTGGAAACATGGCACTCCACTTCATAGTAAAGGGGGAGACATATGAAATCACTCTAAGCAATGTCCTTCTAGTTCCAGACTTTTGACTGTCCCTCATTGATTATCTGCAGTTGGACTGTCTACTGTGTTCCCTGCAAACTCATCCTCTTGCTCCATGCAAAAAGGACAGGACACAATAATGACCAGGAAACACACACATGGACTATAATCACACAGGAGTTACTCCGGAGCTATCTCTGGAATCAGGATTTGTCTCCATCAACATAAACCTTCTCCATCACTGCATTGGACACATCTCCACCTCCTGGATCAAACACATGGTTCATCATCATGGACAACTCAAAGGTATCAATGCCATCTCTGGAACTCCAGACTTCTGTGAATTATGCACCATCAGGAAAATGAAGAAACTCCCATTCAACTCCTGAAACAAAGTCTGGGCATCCAGACCACTCCAAATCATCCACTTGGATGTCGGAGGTCCAATATCTCCACAATCCTAAGAAGGTTACTGGTACTGGCTCCTCCTAGTTGATGACTACTCTTGCTTCCTATGGATCTACTTCCTCAAGAAGAAGAGTGATGTCCTATCAGCTTACAACACCTGGAAAGTGGATGTCCAGGCTTTGTTCAAGCAGGAGATCAGCACAGAGCAGCACTTGGAGATGCACATACAATTTCTCCACGAATCCAGCCTCCACTCTCAGAGGAAACATCCCCTACCAACTCCTATTCGATTGGAAAGTAAATCTGACATTGTTACACCCATTTGGATGCCTTGCCTTATGCACTAATCCTGAAGGAACAACAAGGAGGCAAATTCCAGTCACATTCAATGAAGGGCATCATGCTTGGATACACCTATGGACGCCAGGCATACAAACCTCAGCTGAAGTGTGAGGATGATGAAGAGGAGCAACACTCTGGCCCTCTGAAGGTTCTGGGCATTCCAGAAGCAGTGGGAGATGATCCCATAGATGTCCTTGCCAAATAGTCGGATCAACTCCATCTAGATGCTGCTCTTCCAGCCCTGCTCCAGCCCCTGCTCCTGCTCCTGCTCCTGCTCCTGAGCAGAATCTGGCCCCACAACCACCATCTCTGGCATGTGTCATTGCTGGAGTTCACAGAAACTCTCAAATAACTCCAATCACCTCCAAACCCTCTGAATCAAACATGATGAAAATGGTAAGGTTGATTGCTACAAAGTCCAGATCATTGCCCAAGGCTTCATGCAAAAGGAAGGAGTTGACTACGAAGAGAATGTTTACTCCAGTAGCCAACCTTGACTCCATCCAGATCATCTCGCTCACTGTGAAGCACAACCTGGAGTTGGACCAAATGGATGTCTCCACAGCCTACCTCAATGGAGAACTGAAGGAGGAGTTGTACCTCCTACCTCCGCCTGGAGTTCCGATCCAATCTGGATATTGCTGGCGACTCCGCCACTCCCTATATGCACTTAAGCAAGCCAGACAGACCTGGAACAAAACACTCAACAAGAAGCTCAGAGATCTAGGCTTTGCACACCTAGATGTGGAAACATGCCTTTATATCCTCTGAAAGGACAGACAAGTCTGTTTCCTAGTCATGTATGTCAATGACTTACTCCTTGCTGCCAGCTCCAGGTCCTACATGAACTCCATCAAGGCGATGCTGTCCTCCACCTTCAAAATGAAGGATTTAGGAGAAGAAGCAAAGCACATTCTAGGCATTGAAATCTAAAGAGATCAGAAACTCCGGACCATCTTCCTATCGCAGTCCCAGTATGTCAAAACTGTCCTGGAATGCACCGGAATGCAGAATGCAACTCCAGTCTGGACTCCAATGGTACACAGCACCATGCTCTCCATCAATGACCTGGAGGACAACTCCATACTACTGGAAATACTTATTAACAATAAATGAGTCTCCTACCTCATGGTTATTGGGTCTCTGATGTACCTCATGCTGGGAACATGTCCAGACTGAGCCTTCTCAGTTGGAATCTTAAGTCGCTTCAGCACTGCTCCCAAAGCCTGCCCTTGTTGACATTTGTGTCCCAATATGGAGATAGACAATGCGGAGTTAGGACAAGAGAAGTCCTATCAAAGAGAGGAGTGATTGGAAGAGGAGTTTGACAGTTCTAGTTGATATTCAAGCTAAACTAATACATGACTGCGAAGGAGTTTATATATGGAGGAGCATACATCATATTAGTGTTTGTGTCTATGAGAGCAGAAGAAGTGAGGTCCGGAGGTCCAGAGTTGCGCAGGATATGACAACAAGTCAGAGACACAAAAAGGGAAAAGAAAAGCATAGTCTGTATTCACTTCCTGCTTTGACATGTAAATCACCATCATTAATACAATGTAAATAAAGATTAACTAAGACTGAATGGGTAAACAGGACAGACATATTTGCATAAGTACCAGGATCCCTCCACCTCCACAATGTTGATGGTGTGCTAGAGTTAGGCTGGATTGGCTGAAATAAGATGAGGGAGCATCATAAAGTCCTGATGAGTTACAATGAGTGTGGCAAGTTATAATCTGTGCATTAGTCTGTCACCCCTAGCCTTTGGGGAAGAGTGCATTGTGGTGAACAGATCAGATGACAAAAAGATAAAGACTAGGTGAGTCAGCTGGTCTCAAACAAACAGTCCGGGTTGGCAAAAGCATGTGCACCTTCATTCTGAGCTCAATCAACCACATGCCTGGCATAGTGTCATCCCTGCCTTCAGACTTGAAGGTGGAGGGCAGTCCTAATCACACTGTTATAGATGTTTTCTTCCCACAATGGTTGAAAATACCCCTGCCATCTGCCTCTGCATGGATAATGGATCAATCACCATACCAGCCACTAACATTTGAACCATAGCTGCAGGAGCAACTCCACAACATATTCAACCCAGTCATAGGCCAGAACTCAAGTCCTCTTATTATGGCCCTCTGAATAACTTATTTCCCTACAAGCCAAGTCTCATTTCATCCTGCAGCTCCTGCTGCATATTACAATCAAGTTGTAGAAGAGGACAACAGTGAAGATGACAATAAGGGGGAAGATGATAATGAGAGTGAGAACAAGGATGAGAGAGAGAGGGGAAGGGTGAAGATGACAATAAGGACAAGGATAAGAATAAGAATGAGAATGAAGATGTGGACATGGATGAGGATGAGGACAAGAACAAAAACAGGCACAGATGAGGACATGGTCGAAGACATGGATGACAATGAACCTGAGGAGGAGAAGGAGGTTGGTGGTGACAATGGCAATGATGATGAGGACAGCAAGCATGAAAAGTATTAGGACAAAGAAGAGGGCAGTGACACATCAATGGGTACAACTGACTCCTACACTCAACACACTGAACAGGGAATGCAGGGTACAGGAATCACCAATTTTATTGTCATCAAGGCTATGAGCAAATTGAACTGTGACCACATTGTCATTGTGATTGAGGTAAAAAAGCACAAGTGTTTGAAAAAGATGGCTTTCTTTCAGCTTAGCCCACTACCTGACATTGGCAGGTCAAAAAATAGTGCTTGATTACTGAAAGATACTTTAATTCTATGATCAGATCAAGCAGAATAACCTTATGAATTCAGTGTTAGAAATGGTGAGAAACTGTTGATTGAACATGAGTACATAATAGAATCACCATTGAAATTTTGGCAAAGTTATGAAGTATTCATATAATATAAATCATTTTGTTGTAAGGGGCAAAATAGCCAGCAGGGAGCTTACCTATTGCAAATGCTGTACACATCCTAGTCAAGCTGAAGATAAACAGCAAGAAATGATAATCATTGAGGCCCTAGATGCATGAGACACTACAGGTTCAAGCTAGTATGTTGATTGGACCAATGGCAAGATAATCATGTATTTCTTGGATGGTGCTATTCTCATCTGACTGAGGGCTATTGCCCATTCCCTTTACCACTTCCTTTAACTTCCAGAAGACTTTTGCATTAGGGGCATTTCTGGGGTCACTACCAACATGTCCAAGTTTGACCCCGCTGCAGACCATGGTCTTCCACTTTTCCAGATGCAAGGCAAATAGGGACATGTGGAACCACCTGTCTAGTCAGTGCTGCATAAATTTCACTGCTGGAAAAAGTGCTCTCAGTGATGATGCACCATGAGTTCTTGAGGTATCACAATGCAGTCCAGCTCAATGCAGGACAACCACATGTCATACAAGAAGCAGGGAGGTCGAAGGAATGGAATCAGGTTGTAATATTAGCAAAATAGCTATTGCAAAATGGCAGGTACTCCAGAAAGGTATCCCCTTTCCCAGTGGCCCCAGTACTGGCCAGTACTAGCCAGACGAAGGGTAGTCACAGATCCTATCCTCTACAATGAACTTGAGAACCCAGCACTACTCAATTTTCAATTTTTCATGTTATTCACAGGCCCCCACATGAGAGCATGGTGTCGATATCACTATTTCACCTGCCACCAAACAGGAAGTTGAGCTGGCAAGAGAAAGGCTAGAGCTACCCTAGAGTATGCTGATGTTCAAAACCAAGGTCCTGAAACCAGAAACACAGGGTGGATAACTCTGAATCAGCAAACTAGCCTTCCCTGTCCCAACAAAGAATCCATGCTGACCAACATGTGAGGATGATGGAAAAGAGATGGTGTGGAACTATGCCAAGTCATTGCTGACATCTACACTGAAGCCATAGGCTATTATTTACCCCAAAATATCTCTGGCTGGAAAGGTGTTCTTGATGAATGGGTCACCATTGTTCCACTTGAACTCCATGTGCATTTCCATGGTTTGATGTCGCAGCGACTGCTTGGTTGTGTCAGGTGTTTGGAATAGCAGAAATCCACAGAGTTTAGCATACACTGTGTACATGCCACATTCAATTCTCTAGGAAGTGTAATGGCAATTCTATTGATCTCCTCGCTGTCAGAAGAAATGCCCTCTGTGGGAATTAAAGATGGTGTGTACACTAAGATGGAAAGTGATTCACTTGCAGAACCGACCGTCACAGAAGGCACTGCTGACTCAAAGGTTTCGCCAACACTAATCAAAGTTGTTCATCAATCTGCCCTGGATGGCTGGGTTCCTAGCACAAGGCAATCTGCTCCTGGCAAGATTCAAGAAATTGATCTTGCCCCATTCACTCACTTCACATGAGCTCCCCATGATTCCTCAATTGTGCTCCAGTGCATGCAAGGAAAACAGAAGTATGCAGCATCTGTTCACAAAGGGCATAATATCTTCCTTGCTTTTTTCTTACTTCCAGTGAGTTTTCTGTTCTATTCACCGAGACAAACATTCACACTATTGGCTTATTCTTGACATTGTTAGAAAGAATTGCACAAGTTTGCTTCCACTAGGGAGCTCATCCAAGGAATACATGATGCACTGTGAGGTAGGTTGCTTCCGAATATTGTGGTCTGAATCATAATAGTAATGCTTGCTTTCCAGCTCATGAAGCAGTGTTTGCTATTCAGATCTTGCATTGGAATTGAAAGGCCAGGAGGGCAAATGTATGATATGAGATCCAGACTGTCCAGGCTTCCTTGGGAAGCGCTTTGAGCAAGTGGGATATCTCCACATTTGTGGGGACCGTATCTGGATCAGATGAGGTAACAATGGTGGAAGGATGGGGGGTGTCTACAAGTATTAGTCAGGTGATGGAGAATGAATATGCATTGTCTAATCATTCTTGGATGGCAGACAACGAGATAAACCATCTGCTTCAGTATGATGGGTAGCAAGGATGTGAACAAGATGGAAGTGGAACAGGATAATGCCTGCAATCCATTGGGCTGGAGATCCTGGTTATTGATCATACCTTGACAATATTTAGCATCCATTTCCACTGTGAAATTGGCAACTCCAAAGAGAAATCCAGACTACATTGGAGAGCACAGAACAATCCATAAAGCTCAAGCTTACCCTGGGAGTACTAGTAATGACTCTTAACCTGACCACAATCATGGCTGTATTGACAGCCAGAATGACTCCCTGTCCAGATTTGTAATCCAGACAGCAGAGTGCAGGGGAATGACAGATTGTATTCTTGAGACAATACATGAACACCTGCTGAGGTTCCTCCCATTTGAAGGGAGAAGGGAGGCCCCATTTTGTTACATTAACCAGCAGACGAGCAATAGAAGCGAAATCCTTTATGAAGATGCAGAGAACTCTGCATGCACCAAGAAAGCCCCATTATGACCTGTGTGAGGTTCTGGCATTCCAGCCTTGTTGAGACGGTGGCCTTGCTCAAGCAGATTCCAAGCAAATGCCATCTCGTGCTCACAGAGTCTGGGAAAGAATTCTGGAGGATGAAAGAGAAGAGCTTTTAGTCCATGGAGTGGGTTCTCCAGAAGCGACTGCTTGTCTGTGGGAGCTATCACTAATAAACAGAAGAAAGTGTGGATAAAGCATCCATGCCAAATGGCCTGCCATCCTCCCCTGGCAACATAGCTGAAATCGTCCAACTAGGGTGAGAGGCAAAAACTGTCAGTCACACTAGCTAGTAATGCTCAATTGTGATCAGTCAACAAGTTTGGACATTTGATACACAACATAAGGGATTACCTATCCTCTACTGTACAACACGCCAGAGCATACATAGATGAAAACAAATATGTGTCCTTGGAAAGTTCCTCCCCTCTGTCAAACAAACATGTCCTGGCCTGGGTCAGAGAAAAAAAGGTCATGCTGCATATGCATCGAGATCATGATGCCCAAATTGCCAGAGAACCATTGTGCCATGTGTTGTGCAGGCTCCACATACAGCAATGTCAGAACTAGCCAACAGAGCGTCTCCAGCAAGTCCTCAGGAGAGCTCAGTGAGGTGCATGCTTTCCAGGGTGTAGAAATGGCCGCCAACACAGCAGCTAGTGACAGGCATGGACACCATGTGTAGCTGACTGGGGGCATGATGCTATGGGACAATGAAGATGAGATGAAGCTGTGTGGCCAAGAAGGGGAGTCACAGGGATGGAGGTGGAATGTAACAGCGACCACACAGTCAGAATTCTGCAAGCTGCTCACATGTAGGTGGGATGATGAAGAAAAACAGGGTCCCATCCTTTTGCTCCAGAAAGAGGACTGCCCCACATACTGAGTTCTCCAGCATCATGGTGGCCACGTGTCACAATGAGGGCATGGTGCAATACCCAGGACCTGTAAATCCAAGTGTCTCGACTGTGGTGATGAAACCTGGTTCACTCCTTTTTTGAACTGCTGTTGCATGTCTAGTCAAGATGAGAGATGGCTCATGGAATAACATGCAAGAGATACTGTGGACACCAAGAGGATGATGAGGGAGTGTCCTGAATTCCTCTATAGGCCGAAGGCTTCCATTGAGAAATTGAACCCCTTGACATTGACATGGAGGAGCTCAAATGATGACAGTCTTGTTGATCAACAACCCCTTATGGACACTGGCGAGCAGCCAGGTCCTGTTGGTATTTTTGTCGAAGAAGACTATGTGTTCATTCCTGGGAATTACTTCTAGGAGTTGCGCAAGCTGCTTGATGTAGTCTGCCTCTTGTGTGATTACATTTCCTTCCTCTTACTATCAATCTTTCCCCACAGGAATGGCAGGAGCGTCTCCTGACATTATGGAGAGTCACCTGTTCAGCTTTTTTCAGAACCTGTACCCTGATGACACCAGCAACGAAATCCATTCATGAAGGGGTGACATGTCAAGGTGGCCATCTGACAATCCATCTCATGCAGTACAATTCCCCACACCTGTGCCTGTTGACCCACTTGCAGGGGGTTGCTGATTGAGCCGGACAATGTTGGAGGAGATTGGAGCCACCAACCTCGAGCACAACATGCTGCGACTCATAACAAGTCGAAACAGAGGTACAAGGTAGATACAAGTGCGTGAGCATCGCTGTGATATGACAATGAATGTACCTGCGCCATCCACACCACCTCCCAAGCATACCCAATGCCACAACTCCACGCCTCACCTCTGCACTCTTAGACATGAACCCTGAATCCCTTTTCTTATCATTTGATTGGGAAGCTTTCCTCTGAAAAGTCAGGACTTGCATTTCCCGATTTGCATACCAGTGATATTCTGACTGGTATAGGATGTGATTGAAGTGGAAAGGCTCTAGTGAGGTGGTGTTCTTCTATCTTGACTTCACCATCACTTTTCTTCTCACAGATTTCACTGTTTTCAGGGCCAACCAAGTGCCTTCCACCCACCCAGATCATTTCCCATCACTCCTTTGTCAATTCCACCTCAACATCTAGTCTAGAACTTCCATGCCACCCACATCCAGATTAGTCTGGATTACTTCACAGTGTCTGGAAAGGCAGTAGTATACCGATGGGATCCTCCTATCATGTCCATTCCCTACTTGGGATTGTTGTTCATTACTGCATCAAAAAAAACAGGAGTGTCATGCTGCAAAGATGTTCATGCTTGCATGAGGCCTCAGTGATTTAGACAGCAGCTGCATGTCAACCCTTGACTTAGATCAACCAATCAATATCAATTAATCAAGGAACCAAATTGATCAGTCATCTCAGCCCCTTATATAGGGGTGGTGTTATGTTTCATAATATTATCCTTACCAGTGTCTGAGTGTCATATCCATATTTCATCCTGTTGATCAATGGTTATTTGCACCCCACTTGGTGCTTTCTTACAATAGTGAGTGCCACCACATGACCTATTTTTCCATCCTCCTCATAACATATATGTATTATATTCATATTAACCTTGCAGTGAAAAGCCACCTTCATGAGTGTAAGGAAAATGAACCTCAAGCATCAGCACTAATCAATGCAGCTATTTAGATACCCATAAGACAGCATTGAGATGATGTCATGTCCTGCATGATGACTCATATCCATTTGAGCACACTGCATCATCAAGATCAAATCTGGGTCAAAAGACTCAAAATGCGATCTAAAATGGTCAGCTACATTGGGATTGACATTGGGCTGTCTCAGGAACAATGAGTCTGTGTGCTAACCCTGAGTTCCAAAATTCCTGTGATGTTATTGCAACCAATATTGACATATCCTCAATCTCTCTATCAGCATCACAGAAACTGCAGCTCAGCTAGCAGTCATGTATTGAGTCACTCAATCTTGCAATGTGCACCACTTGTTGAACCTCCTCCCTTTCCATCATCTGTCACTGTCTGACTCATTGTACTCACTCAACCACCTCCTTGTTTAGCGGCCACTGGCCCACATGGATATACAGCATGTGTACATATATGACAATGTGATGGTGCAAAGCTGTCTGCCCATGCATACAAGCAGCACTTGGCAGAAAAATCTTCTTTTTGCCACCCCAGCTGCAATGAAACCATCTCCTGTATGTCAACTTTTCCTTCTTCAATCCTACCTTCCATGCTTGCAAGTTCCACATTGGGGACATTTCAGGTTGTTGTCAAGATGATGCATGAGCTATGATCTGCCACACACCAGTTGACCACTGACTGCGCATTGACCATCCTGCAACCATCTATGATTTCACCATATGAACCATCAGCAGTTCTCATGCATCCAAAACTTTCCATGGGATCACCTTCAGGCACTCCTGGACTACCTAGTGTGGAACTTGAGCTTTTTCAGATTTACCAATAATGATGATCAAGATCAGGGCTGAAATCACCATTAGTGGTCCTGTCAACCTTCTCACCTGTTTCCAGAGACATGTCCACTCCCAGATTTGCTCACAGCTGCCTGACACTGTTATCATGGAGTGCAGAGGACAGCCTGATGTGGTGGACCTGGTCAATGCAAAGAGTCAAGAAAATGCCAGGCCACATTGTTTGGTAATACCACCATCCCTCAAGTTTCATCACACCACATGCAGGTGCTGATGGGTAGTACAAGGACAAGGTTGGGGTGAGAACATACACAAGCACACAGAAGCATAAGGCAGAAGGAGGTGGACATGAGAGTAAGGGTGCCAGTTGTTACAATTGTCTCTTTCTTGGACTCTATTGCCTCAGATTCCGCATGACTTACTTTTCTTTCTTGATCATCTTCACCTTGATTGTCATACAATACTCTTCCCATTTTCCTGATTGGCTCATTGTGTCATACCACTTTTCCTTAATCCTTTCCTGGTCTCTGTACTATACATGGCCCATGATGGTCCATGTACCATTCCATACCTGTAACTAGGTTCTCCCTTGTACTTGTATCCTTAAGTTAGACCTTGCAAAACTAGTATCTAACCTCACTATTCAAAACCTTTGAAACATTCCAATCAGAACCTCCTTGAATTCTCTATTGTGATACCCACAATACTTGGAACATAGTCCTTGCACTACTAGTGAGTATGTGCTGCCAACTGCAAGGAATCCCCTTTGAATACTTAGTTGTTAGAACTTTTCATTTCCACCTACCACCCCAGTAGTAACAACCACAGAGCATGACCCTCTTGTTGAAACACTTGAATGTGGAAGGGTCCTGGGCATGGAGAACCTAAAAACCAGCAGCCCCAAATATGACTGATGACCTTGTTGAGCAGTCCAAACATGGAAACACCTTTGCTATAAAGAGTCTGACACCTGAAGCATTACCCATTATCAACACTCTTTCTTTTGATGAGTGGTTGGTCTTTGTTACACTTATGCTATGAACTTGAAGCTAATGAGTATCTATAGTCCTCAGCTTGTCAGAGTGGTTTCTGGGTGTTGCCATGAATTGCAAAGCAATTGTCCCCCAGTGTTGTGCCACATAAATGACTGAATACACCATCATACAAATTGTGGAGGAATAAGAATTACAAATGCACAACACAAATATAAATAGAATGAAGTTGGGAGATTGTAAATAGACCCATTAGGATGCCCCAAATCAATTTTCTAAGAGAATGGTAGAAGGAATAATTTGTTGCAAGCAATATAATGAATATAAGATGAAGATGTTATGTTAGAAAAAATACAATAATCTTGAAAACCTTTCCAATGCATTCATAGGGCCTTACAACCTTGAACATTTGATCAATGGAAAACAATAGTAAGGGTTAGATGGGGAGAGGTGTCAGATGTTGATGAAAAAAATATAAGCATGCTTCATTGTATCATAGTCTATATATGATGTATATATACATTGTGGGAATACCATTGGAGCAGCTGGTGAGCAATACTGATTTATTTGAAGCAATAGGAGGAGATGGGTGGAAAGAGGTATGTATGAGATGTTGATAAAAGAAAATATAATGGTTGTACCATATCATATATATCATACAGACATTTTGAAAGTGCATTCTTATTCTCATTCTCATTCTCCTCCTCTTCCTTTGTATTTGAATCTTTGTTTGTTTTGCAGGAGGTTTTTGAGCATTCTTCACTTTTTGAGATTTCCTCTTCCTTGCCTCCTGTAATCTCTGTCTATCCATAAGCAATGCCTTGCTGGCTAGCAGGTTGCCATAACCAGCATGCTCCATAAGGTCCATTTGCAACTAATTTATTGCCTTCAAAACTCAGTTTGTTTTCTTTCTTCTTCATTGTACTTCTTTCTCCATAGATTCCCTTTAATCTTGTAAAACCTTGGGTTGGTGGTAACCAGCACCACCTTGTCCTTGTCACACCTCCAAGTCTTTCCAGCTGTTTTTGAACTTCCTTTGCCAGAGTCAGGCAGAGTTTGAAACAGGGAAAATATCATTCCCAGCCAATCAGTGAGCTCAAACATGTCACCTGCTGAATACTCCTGAATAAGTTGATGATACTCCCAAATATATATATCCTGGCTTGCTCAAGAATACATTCCAAGGTGATCTATGGCAGGCTTTGAGTCTTAAGTGGGATCTGGAAACTACATATTCATCTGCTCTGCAAAGCTGGCTTAATGGCAACCAGTTCCTGCACTTCCTAGTATGTTAGCATTGCATGCCTTGAAAATGCAAGCACAAAGAATTCTGAAGACACTGTTCAATGACCAGCTTTGAATGGCATTTTGCAAAGATGTCAGCTTTGGCCTATTCTCTGAATCTATTAACTACTTAGAGTGTTGTTCATCTGAATCCAAAGCTGGCAGGTGAACTGGATGAAAAGCTTGCCAACCACAGGTTCCAAATGGGACAAGTCAGCAGATCACATCCATGATTGCATAATCAACCAAGGTTGCTCTTGGATGGTTGTGATAACCATTGCCCAAGTAGGCATATTTCTGATGGGGCACTGCTTTGAATCATCATTGAATGCCACTCCTCCTGGCCACACAGGTTAACCCTCCTTTTTCATCAGCTTTGCCTGGATAAGTTTGAGCACCTTAAGGTCATCATGCTGCTGGACTGCTGAAGGGATAGGCATTTTTTGAAATCAAGGTCAACTAAGAAAAACATGCCAAATTATTCACAGATCCTGGAGAACTGGAGCAAAGCCATGGGGATTCCTGAACATGATAGTCCAAAATAATGGGAGTGCTGGATGTGCAGCAGATCAGATGACAAATGATGCCAGTCAGAATTTCAAAGTTGGTGGGATTCAATGTGTAAAGGTCTATCTGAGCCATCTGAAGTGCTTTCATATGCCTGGCCAGAAATTCAAACCAGACTTCAAAAGGAATCCACAGAATGGGATCAGATGCAAGGAACATTTTCACCTGTAAAAAATAAAAATAAAAATAAAAATACAAAAAAAGTATGAATGAATAGAATGCTCATGCAACATATCTGAGAGATGACATCCTACCCTGTCCCACCAGTACCAAAGGAGGTGTCCAAAGCATCCAGTCTCCACACATCTATCAATTCTGGTTGCAAGTAGGATGAATCCCACTTCCTAGGTCCACAAAGAGCTCTTCATTATTTCTGTCCACCATGTATGCATAACCAGCCCAATGCTGGAATTCCATTGGACAGGACCCTGATTAAAGAGCTGTCCTCCTGAAACAAAGATGTCTTGGCCCATAGTTTGATTCCCTTGCAATCCAGGATGAAGAAAGAAAAGTTTGCATAGCATGATGGATCCTCTTGAATGATGTCCTCCATTGGATCTGCTTCAACAACTCCATTGTGAAAGGTACTGCTCTAGGATAACCAGCCTTTCTGCTGCTACCCTTGTGTGCCTTGAATTTACCTCATTCAGAGTAAGGAATACATATGGCAGGCAACAGAAGATGTTCCCAGAAAAAGTTCAAGACCTCCTTGGATATGTGATTTGCATGCCTGTGTGTCATCTTGTCCCTGTGGATCATCCTGGGGAAGCAGATGTAGATATACATGGCACTGGAGGCACTCTTAAGGTGCCAAAGATGGTGTGAGGAATGCCACACAAATGGAAGGACATGGTCATCCACTCTGTATGATCTCTGATGGCATTGGCCTCCTTTTAAGATTGGGATATGAGAATATCAACATACACATGGTTGCTTTTGTACATGGGAGCATTTTCCTCCATGATGGGACCAAGATAGACTGCTAGAGGGATCTGGAAATGAAAGGAGTGAGTCACCCAGATGAGGCTATAAATGTCCATTATCATATTCAAGTCATCTGAGGTTAGGGGCACATGGTCCAATTCCAGATCAAGATATGCTGACAATCTTATAAATGTATTGACAAGGTTCTCTGAGCTTTCATCACTTGTCTTGATCATTTGAAGCAGCACTCAAAATGATCACATCATTTACCTCAACTTGATTCTCAACAACATCCAAGGAAGCTGATCTGCATCAAAAAGAGCATTTGCTTGCAAAATCTAATGTAAGAAGAGGACAGACATGCAAAAAGGGTGCAGTTCTTACCAGTGATATGATTGTTAATCTGTCAAGATGGTATGTACACTTTTGTGACTCTGATAGGTAGAATATGATCCATGAGTTTGATGGGTGGGTCCAGGTAGAACATTTGGCTGAATGAAGACAGCAGCTTAGCAATAACCATAATCCTGAAATAAGGTCCATAATTCTGGATAATAATATGGTTTCTCATAATCTTATAATAATTGCAATCCTATTGAAGGCTTTCCAAGACTGGACCTCCTTTATAATTATCATATGACCTGTCAAATGGCTTTCACCAGCAACCTTGGTATGCTAAAAAATGAGCCACAGGAGTAGGATGCGGAAAGTGGAACATATAGCTTATACTCCAGTCCTTGACATGCTTTCAACCTTGCATGATCTTGATAGTATCCTCAATGATAGGTTCTATTCTTCCATGAACTGCTTGGGGAGGAATGTAGTCTCTTGCTCTAGCTCTATCCACATAAGGATATCATCTGAGCAGAGTTTTGAGGTGTTGAGATTTGGAATCAAGAACAGGCTGCTGCTGCTACTGCTGCTCCTCTTTGTGATCTAGATTTCTAGGAACATTGGAGTATGAGAGTGGGGGGTTGAGTAAAGACTGCAGAGTATCTATGTTGGCCATTTGACAAACAAGACAATTGGCAGCAACCACATTGAGGTTCTGGATGATAGATGCATGCTGCTCTCTAGAGCCCTCTTGTTGGTAACAAAGGCTGTGTCATCCCATTGTGACCATATATCTTCAGCAGGAAGGTTGGCAGATGAGAGATAATAGTAGTTCTCCCAGTTGCAAGCATATGAAGCCAAACCCAATGTCCACAATGGATGGGAGGGATATGGAGGTTTTCATTGGTGTCATAGAGACCACTGTTCATTAGGGACTCCATAACAAAGGCTGCAATAGGCCAAGAGTGAAGTGAGATTTCATTGGTGGCCAAAGGCAACAACAAAAAAGTGATCTGAGGATAAATAAGACCACAAAGATGACCAGAATTGAGGTGTCTCCAAGCAGGGAGTTGAAAATATGATGCTGTTGAAATGGATTTATCTCTTGAGCATTGGGCATAGAATCAATGCCAGCCAAAATAAAAGGGATGTTGAAGAAGAAGTTAACATAATGAACATGAGTTTGGCCAGAGACAGTGTATCACAGGGACAGGAGAAAGAAGTTTAGAATGCTTGCTTTTTTTATCCATATCTGATACATAAAAGTGCTTAGGTTCTGATATGCAATGGCCCACATGATGGGCCTCCCCATGGCACATGCTACAGGTTGCATAATAAGTAAAACATATTAGAAGATGGATGCAATAACATACTGATGACATGATGCACTGAAGGTGCTTGATCATCACAGGTAGAGCTGGGTATTGAAAGGTGTGGTGATACAGGAGGGCTTGGGTGGGACAGCCATTCTACAAAATCCTCATTGGACTCATTGGACTCATTTTCATCTGAAATTCATTGATTGCAAGTGTAAGACTGATTGAGATTCAGATGGTCCATCATGGCTTGACATTTCTAATACACAGATTGCATTGATTCATCATCAAGCTCCTCTTTATCATCAAAGGGCTTATTAGAGTCTATCCAATCACCAGTATGCTTGCTTTGAGAGTCAGTCTGCTGAGCATTCAAGTTGTCCACTGGCATAATGACCTGGCATTTCCAATACACAAGATTAAGCCCTTCCTCATCAAAGAATAAGTCTGAATCTGAAAACATGGGACTCCTGGTTCTTCTCTGAGCAGAAAGAGCATTCAAGACCAAGGAATAGGGTGAAGACAGGGTCTCAGATGTTAAATTGAAGAGGATAAGGAGGTGGAGGAAATGATTTTTACTATCTTGTTGGAAGAGATTTTAGTATCGAGAGCCTTTGCTTGAGAGCACATCTGAGGTGCCAGGGTGGTTTGAAATGTAAAAAATACCAAGGCATTGGACTGCCAGTAAAAAGGGTCATTTAGCTCAGTAAATGATTGACAGTAGTCCTAAATGTAATTAGATAATATATTAGCCTAACCTAACCAGCCATTAGATAAACACAAAGGAAATGAAGGCACAAGCTATGAACTGATTAAAACTTTCAAACTAATCCTGACCTAATTAATATAAGTAATCAATCAACAGAAAGCATTCTTGCCACTTTCTCCTGCCTTTGCCATACAAGCATTCCATCCAGTATTAGTGACACCCTGACATAGTGAGCATAAGGCAGACAGGAGTGGTAGGTCTTTGGACAAGTGACACCTAGTGGTAGCATGTCTTTTTCTCTTATGTGCCATCACCTATGCTCATTCTCCCTTTCTCAGCCTCATCGTTTCTCATCTCTTGCTGCATTTTCTCTCCCTTCTCCAACTCCAACTCCCACTCTCCTTTCTCCTTTCTCCTTTCTCCTTTCTCCTTTCTCCTTTCTCCTTTCTCCTTTCTTATTACTATTCCCTTCTCCCTCACAACATGAACGATCCCACTCAGGAAGTGTGCCTTGACTTCACTGCACCTGCTTTTGCCCCCATCAGGCAAGCCCTCATCGGTGAGGACATCCTAGACAATGAACAGGCTGTCACACCTCAATGATGCATGGGACCAAGACCATGAGCATCATCTTCAGGCATGGCAGGAGCAACAGGCACAATGGGAAGAGGAAGACACCCATGATCCACCCTAACAAGCCCCTGCTGTAGCATCCCAGAAGGACTCTGACAAGAAGAAGCTTGTGGACTTTGAAGAAAACCAGGCCCCACCAAACTCCATCACCCCCTGCCCATCCCAGTATGCCATCCAGAAGATTTAGGCTTTCAACTATGTCGAGCTATGGTACTTAACAATGGAAGGCTGCCACAAGGCCTTGCACATCTCTCCATTCCAAGCTGACAACATTTTGGGCATTGTTGCCTCCAATGACACCCTTACCATCCATCCCATCACTTCAGTCAAGGCCTTGTGCAATGTACATGTTGACCATTTCCTCTTCACCAAGAACATCTACTTGGAATCAATCACTACCAACAGCTGGCCTGACAAGCATGTCATCTTGTTTATCATTGGCATGACCAGCTCAAGATCGCAACTGGCAATGTCAAGGTATTCAACATCACCATTATCAATGACATGATGAAGAACATGATCACCTTGGAGGTTGGCACTAAGAGGCAAGCTGTATTCACACACAAGGTCAGTTGCCCCCCATCATCATCCTCCATCATACACCCATCTAACCTCATCCCTCCCCCCACCCCATGCCCCCCACCAACACCTCATCCTCCTGCCACCTGCCACCATCCCTGCCACCATCCTCCACATGCTGTCTGCTGCATGCCACCCCCACCCATCTCCTGCTGCTGGTCACCCACACCCCCCTCACCACCCACTGCCTGCCATTCCTGCCCACCACACTTCCCACTACCTACAATTTCATCCTTCTCTCCATCACTGCATCACTTGCACACACTTCCAGCTCAAATCCTTTGCTACCCACCCTCCCCCCACCTCCCCATCCCATGGATCCAGATCCTGTCAGTTCCAAACCCATTGCACTGACCCTGCTCCTGTGAGGTGCTGTTCCTCCTGCTTTATCTCCTTCCAGTGCAGCTGCTTCCAAGCTCAAGGCCTTATCACTAAACAAACCCCCACACAACCTGCTGCTCACCCTGTGCATGCACATGATAACCTTGACAAATCCACATGCCCCATCTGTCTCAGATGTCACCAGCACTGTATCTACCAGTGCAATGAGACCAAGCTATGGGATGGCTCCCTTGCCCTCAGCTTCCACAGCCCCAATGGCCACTTGCTGGATCCCGAATGGTAAAATCATCTGCAGTGATTGGCAGAAACCTAACAGCTGCTCCATTCCCCACCACTCCACCACACACACCTGCTCTGGATGCAGTAGCACCTCACATGGTGCTGACTGCTGCCATAAAGCTCAGAGGTGAGTGGGTGCTAATGCCCTATAAGCCTGAAACCTGGCACAAGTGGCTAGCATTGCCAATCTTTTCAAACAATACCCTGATGTACCTAACAGCCTCCTCAGTTTCACAGCCAATCTCTCACCACTTTCCACTATCTTTACACCCCCTAATAACCCTTCCATTGCATGGTACTCCCACATCTTTTATGATATCATTCATAAAGAGTGTCACATCCCACAATTTCAACAAGTCCAACTCTGACACTCTGGACTCAACTCCAGACTCAACAACACAAACTCTGGACTGTTTTGTGTTATAGGATACTCTTTCACTTCCAGACTTGTAGATCTGCCTTACCCTTATGTTTGTCTTCATTTCTCCTTACTCATCCTTGTTCCACTTTTGTACTAGTTCTGCTGCTACATACCTCTGAACCTGTGCTTCACTTAAGAGCACAGCTCTGGCCTTTTGCCACTCTAGCTTCTGTTTCATAATCACTTACTCATCACAACAACTCTGTTACTAATGTGATGTCCATGCTCCATATATAAACCCTCCATACCAAGCCATATAACTTCAGTTCAAATATCAACTTATTACCAACTCCTTCTGTCCGAAGTTTTGAAGACTTCCCACTTACTTCCTCTTGTCCGCTTGCAGACTTAGTTCATTTCAGACTTAGGTCTTGTCCCTCCAGACATCCATACCTCCACTCTTCCAAATCTGGGATCAACTCTGACAAGGGCACACCACATACAGTGAAGCCAAAGTCCCACCTATGCTCTAGCACTCCAGAGTTTTGGAGTTAGACCCAAAGTTGAACTGGTCTTGACAAAGAGCTCCTCAAAGGTAGATACATCAGCCCCCTTACCTGTGATGATATAGAATCAATCCTAGGCCCCTTCCAACCTTTCCTCCTCTTCCTAATTCCCATAAACCAGGTAAATACCACCTCATACAAAACCTCTTCTTTCCCCACTCTGCCTTGCCTGTACCTTCCATCAATTCCTTCATTAGTTCCAATGATTTCCATTCCCACTATAGCATCTTTCCTATAGTAGCTCTAGTCCTTTCCTCCTTTTCCCCTGGGTTCCAAGGGGCTGGATGTGGAAGCCATGCTTAGCAGTGGCATGGGGAAATCTTGTATGGACTCCTAGCATTTGATCACACCAATAATCATGTACTAGTAGTTCAGAGCAGGCAATTCCAAGATATAATCATTTTTGCATTGGATGTCATATTCTGATCCATAGGAAGAATATATATATGTAGAAAATCAGAATAGATTCTAAAAAATATGAAAGAATTGTAGAAGATGGACCAAAATGGTGGGAACATGGGGGTAAAATTGCAAAGGATCCAGTTTTGGTCCTGACTGGTCTACTAGTCTTTTTCTGGACATTTGATTTCTTGCACCCAAAAGACCAGGACTATTTGTTTTTTAATTATGAAAAGACCAGACCATTTGGGACCAGTCTTTAGTGGCCCATAACAGTTACCTTTTGTACATCAGCATCTTTCATCACCATTTTACTCCAAGCTCCCAGACAAAGTAGTGTGCAGACTGATTGACCTCATAGATGGCTGTGAACATGAGGTGGCCTTGGCTAAATAGCCATTCAACATCAACAATGTACATAACTACTTGTAGATCATTTAACTTGAAGTTGGTGAATCAGTAGTGATCATACATAGTCAATGACAACTCATGCCTATTTTTATTTGGAATTACAAAGTACTATGTGTAGTACCCATGGGCACATAAGAGGTGGGTATATGGGTCATGGGTTCATGGTTTGCCAAATCTCAACCCATACCCATACCCACAGGTACCCATACTCATAACCCACAGTGGGTTACCCATGCAGCTCTCTACTTGTGAGGACAAGACCATGCATGCACCACAGTTGGTAAGGACAACCACAACAGGGGTGGTACAAGTGTATGCAACATGTCTGCAATGATGACAACAACAGTGACATTTGTGTGTGCCACATAAGCTAGCCATGGTAACAAGATACACACACACACATGCTACAGCCAACAAGGATGACAATGGTGGTGTGCATGCCACCACACTGTGACATGAACCAGCCCTGTCAATGATGACACCACACACATGCACACATGCCACAGCCAGTGAGGATGAGGATGGCAGTGCATGCATGTCTGAGTCCCACTCAACCCAGCCCTGGACAAGAATGAAGACAGTATGCACATCCTACACTGGCCATCATATGACAAGCATGGCACTATGCACACACATGTGACTCAGCTCACAACAAGGATAACAGTACATGCATGTGCCACATGACCCAGCCTGCAATGACACCACACACATACCACACTGGTCCACACAGCCCTGCCCATGATGACTATGATGCCATGTGCACGCACATATGCCCCCGGCTGGCAACAATGACAAAGGCATTGTGTGCATGTGCCAAACAACCCAGCTCCCAACAATGGCAACAGCAATGATATGCACACATGCACATGCCCCCACTGGCACCTAGTGAGGACAAGGACATCACAAGCATACCACACCAGGTCCCCTCAGCCCAGCCTATGATGAGGACACCATGCTCATGCACACATGCCCCCATCCAGAGAGGACAACAATGGTGGTACATGTGCACCCCAGGCCCTGTCAACAACAATAACACACATGCACCCCCATCAGTGAGGATGATAATGGCAATGCATGCATGCATGTGCCAGCCACATGACCCATCCTGATGACACTGTCAGTGCACATGTACTGCCCGGCCCTCAACAATGATAATGTTGCATGTATGTGCAGGCAGCCAACAAGGGTGGCAATGCCCAGCAGCTCTCAACAACAACACCAGCTGCATGACTCACCAGCCAGTGATGAGGACAAGGGTGGTGTGCACATTATGCCAAGTTGAATAGTAGAGACAAAATGAACTTCAATCACCATTACAAATGCTTGTATTTTGAGTCAATAAAGATACTACATTGTGAAATGTGATATTCATAGGGCATATCCATGTCATAATTGCAACAACCTGACTAGATGATGTCAGTGCAATATTTAAATCTCAAAGTATACCATAAATTTATCACAATTGCAAATACTTGATCAAAGTTGATCTATTAAAATATCTACCTGTGATGATAATCAATTATTTTTCCACTAACATTATAATAGAGTATTGGTCTTACTTGATACACCTTTGTCTACCAATACCAGACAGGTGATGAAATAATCATATTTATCCTGATATATCAGCACTTCAAAATTTTTCTAATGTGATCATCTGCTTGTCTGCTCCTTTAGGAATTGTCCAGAACATCCTGTCCTAGGCCCCTTTGTCTGCAATAGTCCATGTCACACTGGAATGTCATTTGAGGTTCATGATCACTTTATTCTATGACTTTGGACATCTTGGCTAGTTCCTTATGGTTTTCAACATGTAAGGCACAAGGTACTTACACTCCATCCGGTCCTGTCATACTTATTTCAAATTTGTGTTGTTATGGCAGTCTGGAGTATGCTTCAAACTATAAACTGTTTGTCGGGTGATTTTGAATGTATCTTGTGCCCTTTAGCATTGCACACTTCACTCATTGTCCTTTTATTCATCCTCATTGTCCTTGTTGTCATCCATCATATACATCATGTCCACTACTATTGTCTGTCATGTCTGCACCCATTCCAACCATGTTTGTCACACCAGTCATTACTTTCTATACAATAGACAATTCTCATTCACCTCTTGTTGTCCTCGAAGACCCTTTTCCTCCATCTCTCCTGGTTCCCTCAGATCCAGACCTACTTAGAACCCTCCAGACTATTCTGTCTTTAGGTCTCCTCCTTCACCAACTCAACAAGAGTCTCTTTAGGGATGAACCTATTGTTTCCTCAGATCATTTCTTTTGTTAAGGACCTAGTTGGACTTGTTCTTTAGGATCCCTTACATGCCTTCATCATGCTCATGGATGTTGGACTAGTGGGAGCAGCAGCCAAAATGAAAGCTAATGGCTATGATGCAAATGCAAAGAACCTATTGCCTCCAAATCCATTAAATATGTCAGATGCAAGTTGATAAGGGATAAGGAATAAGGGATGATTGCTCAAAAGCCAGCTGTGTGGGCTGACCAAAAGCTGATGTAGGCTGAGAGAGTTGGGAGAATGTTGACATGGTTTGCATAGGCTGTCCAAATGCTAACATGAGCTGTGAAGGTTGACCAAACATGGAAGTTGGCTGAGATGATTGACCAAAGATGAACAATAGTTGCAACATCTTCCCAAACACTGATGTGGGTTGGGTTGAAAGCTGTGCAAACACAGAGGTGGACTGGGCTATTGCACTCAATGTAGGTGGCTGGCTAAACATGGAATTGGATTGATTTGTTTGATCAAATGCAAACATTGGCTGAGTGGTTTGATAAAAAGCTGATGTAGTTTGGCTAGGCTGCCCAAATACAGATGCAGGCTGTGTGGGTTGGTCAAGGTCAAGGTGATCTGACCAGGTTGACTGAAGGTGGAGAAAGACAATGGTCACTGAACTGCTTGGATGAACACAAAGGTACCAGTTACTGAATTCACCAAACCCTGGTTGACTGAACCCTGGCTTGCTGAATGCTGTTGTAGCTGTGCCTCCAAATGCAGACAATGCCAAACTCATCCCAAATGCCAATGGAGCAGATGTTGTCAATGTAAACATTGTAGAATTAAAACCAGGAGCATTGGCCTGAGTGCTAGCTTTTAGAGCTTGCTCATATAGTTGCCTGACATTGTCCTGCACATTTGCATATAGCTGATCTACTAGTCTTTTGCCCTTCATACTTTGTCTTCTTAAAGATAAGTCAGATTGTCACTTGTGGAGAACATGCATATACATATCCATTGATTGTCCCTGCTTTGAGGGCAATGACTGCTCTCAGGTGCAATCTTTGGAAGATTAATCCAATCCACCAATAATGATGGGTTTGTGTTTTGTAGGACCATATGATAACAATGGTCACAGTGGCTTATCTTTGAGAGGGGTGACATTAGCTGCTATCATATCAATGCTGAAGAATACCAAGTCATCAATGAGACTAAATATGAATAAGACTTACAAATAGGGAACTGCAACTCTATTGTTACTAGAAGTTCATGTTTGATCTGAGAAACAATATTAGCACTTTGAATGAAGAGAGCAAATGGTATACATACCAACTGCCAAAGTTCCCTGTAGAACCCAGTGGGTGCTCATTGTGACATTGGTCCTCATACCTGCATGCTCCATGGAGATAGTATGAGCATACTATCTGTAATAAATATTAGTACTACACAAGAGATATAAGCATAGCATTTTAAGTGGAGGTGCTGGTCAGCCACTGGTCAGACACTGGCTCACTAGCAGTAGTGCCTGCCAGTGAGTCAATCTGCCACATATTTGACATTGTTTGTCAAAGGCTTCTGCATTCAACAAGCACAAATAAATGTTAAAATGTCCATGTTATTCTGATGAAATACATACATTTTTATTGGCCACTCAATATTTATTTACCAAAACCCCATCCTTCCACATTAGCAATGCAACATAATACTTGCTGTCACTTATGTGATCCTTGGCAGCTTTTCAGCTACTTATGACACCTTTCAGGTCCAAAGTAAACATAAGTAACATTAAAGTACAATTGTGCTCATATTAACTACAATGCAGCTAGTAGTCAATGGGGGATAGGCTATTCATGTACATACATTGTATGTCCATATATATGAAAAATGTAAATAAAGCAGACCAAGTCCTTTATCATAGTGCTCCATATTGCTGACCTAGAGGCATGCTTCAGAAATTTTAGTGTTGTGCCAGCCCAGCCTGGAGAGGCTGAAGGCTTTTAGAATTGCAAGTCATTAAGGAGGCAAGAGGGAGTGCATTGGCACACATGCAACCAATAATAACAGCTAACAACAATAATCAGCACCTCTCAACAGACATTGAGGATGTACCAGAGAGTCCACTGGTACAGGCCATAGCCACCTTATGAAGCCATGCAGTGGCCAAACAAGTCCCCAAGCATTGAGCTCAAAGGAAAAAAATGGGGCATGAGCACACATGTATGGTCAATGAGTGCTGATGAAAATGATCAGTGCATCTCCATGACAAGAACATACCTGGGAGACTCCCCAAGCCATCTCCACCACTGGATAAATCAGTACAATAACCTACAATACCCATACAGTTGTTTTTCATTTTGATGCAGAATCCAATGTTGTGAAAGTCACACCTCAGACACTGCCGGGATAGGACCCCAAACTCAGTGATTCACTTTGTCAAGCATGACTTGTGTGACTAGCTGCTGTCAACCATGCCAGTGTCGCCCGCTCCCAGTGACTCAGATATGGCATGCACTTTCATTGTTTCTCTTACTGTCTACTCTTTCATCAAGAAGAAGACAGTGAAGGGCAAAGTGGCTGCTCCAAAGGAAGCAAAGTCTGTCAAAGTCAAGGAGCTACTATTTTCGATTGACGACACAAACTATCTGGACTTTCTGCAAGGCATTCTTGACAAGCATGGACAAGATCAATACCTGCTCTTGGCAAAGAAGCAGTTCTCATTCAAGTATATACCACCAAAAGCAAAAAGGTAAGTTGCTATTATGTTTTTTCTACTGTAAACTATACTTGTCACCTGCTCAGCCAGCGTGCAAGCGATGCCATGGATGTTGATGATGAAACCAACTACAAAGATATGGTGAAGAAGATTCTGCAGAGTAATCCCTCCTCTACGAAGATCCTTGTCGATATGAAGGACATTGAAAAGCTTCCTGTTTTGGGTGGTGATGCAAAGGACAATGACAATGAGACAACTGACAACGATGACAACAAGGTACGTAGCCATTTGTGCAGACATCTGAATGCATTATTCAGAAGTCGAATGGGGTTAGGCACTCAAGACATCTGACATTGACTCACGCCTTATCCATTGGCATATCAAGCTTCAAGCCTGCCACAAAAACGATCATGATGAAGGATATACTTATGTTGGTCCAATGGGGATGATTGCACTCACGCCAGCCATGATTCTGGATTGGTGCCATGCTCTGGTACATTGAAATACTTTTTTGACTCAGATGACAGAAATATTTCAACATTGTGATCCTTACAGGATCAAGGTCAGCCTGTGGTTATGTTGACCACACCACCGAACATCCCCTCATTTGACATAGCAAACAAAGTGCATTTCTTGCATCCGGGACAAAGAGCACAGCCCCTACCTGCCCCGACACCAACACTGACACCAACAGCAAACGGCATGGATACTATCAACTCCCTCACATCTGCCCTCCTGTTTCAAATGTTTGCCAACTCTGGTCTTTTGCAGTCTGCTAGTTCACCTGTTGCTAAGGCTCCTCCTGCCCTCGGCGTCCTACTGCCGGTGACACCGCTGCGTAAACCGCCTCCATCTGAGCTCCACCACTTCCATCACTGACACAACTCAAGCGCTTTCTGTTGTATGCGGAAACCAATCTCAAGGTCTGCAATGCATCCCAATATGAGGACAAACTTGATCTTCAAGGCATTGGGCCAGATGTCCTTGTGGATACGGAACATATTTTGTCCAAGGTCGGGATCCCGATTGGTGACATCATTCGTTTGAAGAAAGTGAGCATTGCATGGTGGAATGGACCAGATGCAAAGCGGAAGCAGAGCAGCACATCATTGTCATCGGGCACATTGCACCGCAGGTCCAAGTCTTTGGAGCAACCAGCGAAGAAAAAGGTTGCATACAATGGTGGGTTGCGTTTTTCAGGACCACCAGTGGTGGATGGTGATCCTGATCCTACTGTGGACTATGATTTATACTACATGTGCGACACACAAAACCAGTGGCTTCCGGTTCTGAGGGGATTTGTTGTTATCGAGGATGCAGATGAGGATGCAGCCTGAAGAAACAACTTTTCATGCATTAGATAGTGTTCACTAGTACATTGTACTACACTATATACCCAGACACATGGAAATAACCTGCAGCTTTGTCAGGTGTGATACTTTGACAGGCATGAACAATTGCCATCACTGAAAGATCGTCACTGTGACGACGCAAGTATGACTTGACTGCACCTGATAACACAGGAGTAGGTGTGGGGGTTGTACACAACACTGAATCGTTTGTAGAGACTGAGAGTCTTGTATATGAGCGTCTTCTTGATACCTAGGAGGTGACAAATCTCTTTCACAGTGTAACCATCTTTAGAGAGGGCTGGAATATTGAGTTTTGTGTGGTTGGAGACAATGTGCTGAGGCATAGAGTGATGGGCATGGTAAAGGGCAAGTCTTCAGCACAACCAGCATGACAGTGCCAGCAAGTTCGGGGTCCTATCCCAGCAGTGTCCAAGGTGTGACTTTCACAACATTGGATTCCACATCAAAATGAAAACAGCTGTAAGCATTGAGCTTGAGGGAAAGAAAAGGTTAGATGTGAGCTGCAATGAGGAACATACTGGTGACAAAGCGGACATATTGGGAGCATCCAGACACAACAATGAAACTGCTGAATGCATCAAAACACAAGCACAAACACTTAGAGAAGAGTGAGGAGAAGAACTCACATATCAGCTTCCAGATGATCCATTTGACCCAGGTGGCGAAATGGCTGCACTATGCGATGCTCAGAGCATCAGGGAATATCTTAGGAAAGTCAGCAACAAGCACATCAACAGGATGGATGCATTGAATTGATATACTAGCCCAGAAGGTCATTTGGATCTACTAGAGGTGAAGGGACACATTGAGGTCAAATGGAGCTGTGGAAACATTGTAGGCAGTGGTGGATATGATGGGAAATTCCCCAGGAGCAAGGGAGATAAGCGCATTGTTGAAACAAGCATGCTATGTTGACATATGGGGCCTGTTACAATATGACAGGGGCACCACCTTTTTCTTCACCTTGTTTTGTCCTTGACTCATACACTGACCAGCCTTAGACTTCATACAATGATGTGTCCCTTCCTCCACAGGCCTGTTGCTGCACATCCATGTTTATTTTCTTTTTCATCATCATACAATTCTCTTCTCTTTTGTGATCCACTCCTCGAGATTGTTCCACTTTCCTCTCTTGTCGTTGTACCATACACAGACTTGGTCCATGCACCATTCCCGACCCTATATAAAGGGGTAGTAGCTGTACTTGTATTTCTCTAAGCTAGTTCTATGCAATTCATCATTGCTTGACACTAGTCCAGGCCAGGGTTGGTCTGAGTGCCTCTTTGCTCCAGCATTGTCAAGGATTGACCTTGCTCTTGCTTCATCATTACTCGTTGCACACAGTTGTGCAGTTGTCTCTAAAGTTGCTGTCTATGCACATCTGTGCCATTCTCTCTAGTTCACGCTTGGTTGTGTAACAGGGCCAGGAGGTGCAGAGGGTGACCAGGAGGCAATAGATAGTGTTGCATGTGATTGGAGTAGTGCAAACAATGTTGATGGAGTCAGATACAATGGGAATAGTGGCCACAATGGTGGCATAACAAGTGTAGCACACCACAAGTTGAAATGAGTTGAAACAGATGCGCTAGCTGAAGGCAAAGCTTGAGATGAATCAGCACAGGCAGTGCAAGCACACAATGAGGGACACACCTGAGCCATCCACACCATCTCCCAACTATGCCCAATGACCTCTCACCCATCCAAACCCACCACATTGCCAAGGTCAATTGAAAACACAACCTACAAGTGTGAGAACCTCAGAGTTGACCTACTGAGTCATCCAGGTGTGTCAAGGCCATATTGGGCAAATGATGGGCATAATATCATGTGTCCCCATCAAGGATGCTCACCTTGTGCCCCAATGATATAGCATGCCTCCAATAAGCCTGCCAAAGTCACCCACAAAACAAGTCAAGGCGGTATAAGCAGAATCCTAGGTGCACAACCACCACCATCATTCTCAGCATTTTCACTACTTCCATGGACTACATGCTTGAACAAGTGATTAGGAAGTCCTATGTCTTCAATGTTTTCAATATGGGCCATGGTTCTTACTCACTCTTCATTGGGAATGGAGGAGTCTTGCCACACTCTCAGATGGAGGGTAATCTCCTATATGACTTCTCCACATCAGCTTCTCTTGTATACAAGCTTTCCAATGGTTGGAACAAAGTCAGCAGTTTACAAATCAAGTCAAGAGTGGCACACCTGGCAGGCAAGCCTGCCACATTGAAGTTCACTAGTAATGGTGTTGCCTACTAGGGAAATAAGCAAGAAGATGCTTATCCCTGTCAATTTGAAAGCAGAGACAAAATACTGAAATGCTTTCTCAAAAGAATTAGCCCCAATAAATTATATATGGTGGATGATGCTTCAGCACAAAGCAAGAGTAGGTATCAATCTAACACTAAGCTTTATAATCTCTCTTATTTTCATTTTCACAAAAAGAAAAGATAAAATACATAAGGCTTTAGAAGGAGAGAAAGGGTGTCTAACCAGTCAGCATCTACCTACTAGTATTCTCAGATTTTTATAGCACTTTTCAAAAGTCTGTGGAAAGTTGCCAAATTCATTGAATAGTTTAGCAGGCACATGACCAGGACCCCAGTGTGCTAATGTAATTGTAATATGTTTTTCTCTATTTGTCACAGGTCAGCATGTTGTCGCCATCTCCAATCCAGGATCTTGAGGATAAGCAAGCATTCTCTATTTCATTGCCTATCTATTCAAAGGTCAAGAAGCTATTGCATGGTAAATCTACCTCCAAAGAAGAGAAGTCAGTGAAAATGAAGGAACTCTCATTTACAATCAAACCTTCAAACTCAAACTACCTCAATTTTTTGAAGAGTGTGCTTCAAAAGCATGGCCAGGACAACTATGAAGTCACAGAAAGGAAGCACTACCCATTTCAGTATACTCTACCAAAAGTGAAGGGGTATTTTTTTTTTTTTCCAGTGAGCAAGGTGCTAATGACAACCATAGTAGGAACCAGCTGTGGAGGCGATTGATGTCAACAATCTTGCTGATTACCAGGAGATGGTAGCAGAAATTGCCAACTTGCTGAAGGCAAGCCATCTGGTGTCAAGGTTTTCATTGACATGCAACACATTCAGAAGCTGCCCCGAGTGCGTTCTAGCTCTGGGGATGACACACAACATTCCAGTGATGATATCAAGGTGTGTACATCACATTTAGCTCAGACAGAGTCACACTAACATTTTACTAGGCAAAAGCATGTTCTGTGAAAGCAAACCTCGATACACACATCACTAACTGGCGTGTCAAGCTTGAGCAGAAGTACAAGAATGAATATGATAACAGTCTGACATATGTTGGGCACCTTGGAGCTCTCCCCTTGACACTGGCAATGGTCACTGATTGGGCCTGTGCCATTGATGATGGTGATGCTATGCTATCTACTCCACCCAACATTGTCTCATTCGACCCTGCAAATAAGGCCCCCATTCTTTTCCATGCACAGAGAGCTTCAGTACAGACTGTGCAGCCACCCTTGCCAGCCATTGATGTCAACTCTTTGACTTCTGTTCTTCTCTGAGTAATGTGGACACTTTGCCTAGTCAGGTCTTTTTCCTTCAGCCCCAGGAGTGGTAACTTCCAATTCAGGTACACCCATCCCGCATGCTGTTACTACCCCATCTCCTCAGACTCAGACTCGGCAAAAGGACCATTGTGAGGCTACATTGTCACCACTGCCCCCCTCTCCGTCCCACTTGATATGTTATCTCAAGCATGCTGAGGTGCACTTGGGTGTCCGCAATGCACTAGTGTATAGATCTTCCCTGGAAGACAATGGAATTGGCCCCGACATTCTTTCCAATGTCAAAGACAAGTTTCTCACAGATCTTCATATCTTGCCAGGTGATGTGATCCGTTTGAAGAAAGGTTGCATGGCATGGTGGAATGGACTGGATGCGAGGCGAAAGAGGAGCAATATGGTAACTTCAGATGATGAATGGCAGCCAGCAGCAAAAAGGGTGGCCTACCAAAAGCAGTTCCATGACGGAGGTGGTGCACGTTTCACTGGACCACCAATGATGCCAGGCAGTCCTCCTCCCATGGACTATGACCTCCTTTACTTCTCCAATGGACAGAGTCAATGGCTTCCTATTCCACACGGGTTTACTGTTGCCAAGGATGACGAACAGTCTCAACTTGCCAGTGCCCTTTAGTCTTTTTTACCTTTGGACTTTCCTACATATTCTCACACTGTGACAGCTAGTACTTTGCAAATTCACATTCAAGTTGACTTGCACATAATGAGTGAACCGTGACTGAGAACACAACATAATGGAATTGAACAAGTTACATGATATAACCAGATGCCCTAAAATAACCCTCGGCTTTCTCAAATGTGATGCTCTGACAAGCGCGAACAATAGACATCATGGTTGAGTCATTATTGTGACAGTGAAGGAATGCTTTGATCACGGAAAATGCTTGCTCAATTGGATTATAATCGGGCAAGTACAGTGAGAGATAGATGAGCTTGAAAACTATGTGATAATATCAGCATTGACATTCCATGCTATCACCGGCACAGTGTGCATGACACTTACAATGTTCATCTTCAACCAACTGACAAATCTGCTCACCATGATGGATGCAGCAGTTATCCATGACAAGCACACTCTGAGAACCAGGATAATGGTATCGGAAATATCTCTGATATCTGATGGTGCAGTACAACAAAGGGTAGAGTCAAGAGTAGGAGACTTACTTTTAGGTTCAGAGGTTCAGAGGTATAAACAGTGGAAGTTCAGGAGTGTGTGAGAACTTGTTATTAGACTGGGTATAAGACCCAGTCTTATATACTGGAACGTATCTGTATGTATGTGTTATAACCAGTATCATATATAGTAATCTTCTAGAACATTATAGAAGATTAGATAATAGGACTATACTTATCATCCTATAGCAATAAGAACTATTATCTATGATGTCAGAGATAAGCGATAGCTGACTCATTTTGATGAGTAAAATGGATAGTGTAATGGATAAGAAAGATAAGAGAGTCTAGACCTTTCTTCCTGAATCAGTAGCTTAGTAATAGAAGAGCAGAAATAGAATACTGCCGATTCAACACTTCTCCTCGCTATCATTTGATGAAGGGAATGAGATTGATCTTTAAATGATTTTCTTCAAACTTTTGCCAAGTGAGATTCTTCATAAAGAGATCTGCAAGCTGATCTTTTGTAGGGACATAGAAGATTTCGATGATCCCAAGATTGGCTGCTTCACAAACATAGAGATCAGGGATATCCATATGTTTTGTTCTTCCTTCTTGAACAGGGTGAGAGGCTAGAAAGATAGAGCCTTGGTTATCACCGTTGAGGGGAATAGGACGAGCCATTTGGTATCCAAATTCTCAAAAGAGGTTTCAGATCCAAGAAAGTTGTTTAGTGGTCTCTGTCATCCCGACAAACTCTGCTTCTGTAGATGAAAGAGTGATCCTCTTCTGGCGTCTTGATAACCATGAAACAAGACCATTTGCCAAGAAGATCGCATAACCAGTTGTGGATCGACGTGTTTCAATGTCTCCTACCCAATCTGTATCAGAATATGCAATCAGATCTGTGTCTGATGTGGTCCCATTGTACTGGATGCAAAGATCCTTTGTGCCACATAAGTAGCGTACAATATAAAGAGCACGTTGATAGTGATCCTCGCTAGGATTAGTAGAATATTGGGCCATTTTGATAACAGAATATGCTATGTCAGGGTGTGTGCCAAGCATTGTATATAGCAGGGATCCTATGACGGACTGGTAGCATTGATGGAGTTTTGGATCAACTTCTTTATCATTTGGTTTTAGAGAATATCTGGAAGGAAGTGGTGTTCATGCGTATTTGGCATCTTCAAGTCTGAATCGTTTGATAACTTTCTCAATGTATTTGCATTGATCAAGTCTCAGGATGCGTTTCTTGCGATCCCGGGTGATGCACATGCCTAGGTATTCTGTGGCTGCACCAAGATCTCTTGATTCCCAATGTTTCATGAAAGTCTTTTTATGTTCGAGGATGAGGTGTTTGTTACTACCCATGAAGAGTGCATCGTCAATATAGACAACAAATAAAATAAAATCCTTTCCTTTGAATTTAATATAGACATCAGGATCTAGATGTGATTGATAGAATCCTTGGTCAAGGAGGGATTGATGCAGGGCTTTATTCCATTGGAGCACTGCTTGTTTGAGTCTGTATATTGCTTTCTTCAATCGACAAACTTTATTCTCCTTCCCCTTTACTTTGAATCCTTCAGGTTGTTCCATATATATTTCTTCGTCAAGTTCTCCGAAGAGGAATGCTGTCTTGACGTCCAGTGCTTCAATCTCCCAATCTTCAAGTGTGGCTAGGGCTAATAGGAGTCGAACTGTTTCGAATCTTGCAACTGGAGAGAAGGTTTCTTCAAAGGTATTCCGAAGATTTGTGTAAAGCCTTTGGCTACGAAGCAAGACTTCTTTCATCCATCGCTTTTAGTTGTGTATACCCATCTCCCTTTGACAGGTGTGCGACCTGGAGGTAAATCCACTAGTTCCCATATATCTCTTTCTTGGAGAGATTGTATTTCTTCTTCCATTGACTTTCGCCATTCTCTTTGTTCTTTGGGCAGAAGTTTGAGGGTATCTTTATAATGTACTGGCGTGCCAACAGCAATGGTAGCTGCAGTCATGTGATGTCATATCCAGGATGATGAATACATTTGTCCTAGATCATCTTCCTCATTTGTAGGATCATTTGGTGTCGACTCCGAAGATTCCTTTTGTTGGAGTTCCTTTTTGATGTCCAAACCCTTTTTATTGCCATAGGCATTATCTGGTAAAATCCTTGGTTTAGGATCTCTCTGTGATCGTCTGACTGGAAGATTCCTAGTCTCTGCTCTTTGATGATTTGATTTAGAGGGTGGTAGAGCTGATTGTGATCTTGCTCTATTAAAGGGTTGTGATTGGCGATCAATAGGAGGGTCTGGTAGAGGTTGTTGTGGACCATCAATACCAGGTGGAATATGTGGATTTCCTAGAGGATTGTTGATTTGTATTTCAACGTCCGGATTATCCTTTCTTCTTGGTTCATCAGCAGGTGCATCTTGTTCATCTTCTTTTTCTCCATTTTCATCGTCTATCTGTTAGAGAGGAATAGGGGGCTGAATGTTGAGCTGTTCTTTGGAACAATGCAGAAAGAAAAATTCATTGAAAGTGGCAGTGGATGATATGATAACGTGATGTTGTTTCCTAGACCAGAATTTCCATCCTTTAGTGCCTCGTTCATATCCAATAAAAGTCATTTCTTCGGCTTTAGGAGAGAGTTTGTTTTTTCTTTGATCTTTTGGTATGAAGACATAGGCTTTGCTTCCAAAAACCTTGAAGTATGATACATCAGGTTTATTCCCAGAGAATACCTCAATGGAAGTCTTCCATTGATGATGACGCATGGGTTGGCGGTTATATATGTGAAGAGCTGTTTCAACAGTGTCTTGGCAGAACCCTTCTGATAAGCAAGCATGCTGTCTCAGAGCTTCTGCTTTGTCCATAATGGTTCGATTGAACCGTTCTGCACGACCATTTTGTTGTGGTGTATGGGGTACAGTCTTTTGATGTTGTATGCCACGAGACGTGAGGAACAATTGAAACTCATGTGATATATATTCTCCTCCTCGATCCGAATGTAGAGAGGCGAGGGTAAGGCCAGAGTGGTTCTGAAGCCAGTCAATGAGGCCTTTGAAGTGTGTAAAAACCTCAGCCTTTGTGCAGATGAAGGCAAGGAGAGCGAAAACAGAGCAGTCATCAATGAAAGTGAGGACATAGTGAGCTCTAGAGTGAGACTCGCATGGGAGTTCCATGAGATCCAAGTAAACGAGTTCTAGAACTTGGGAGGAATGGGATGTAGAAGCTGGAAAAGAGCATTCATGTATCTTCCCTAGGGCACAGCCCTTATAAGGAGGAAGGTCCGAAGACTTGGTAGGAAGTCCAGTAATTCGAGTAGGAAGTCCGGTGACATGTGTTTGGGCGTGTCAAAGAGCATTGAAGGAATAGTGTCCAAGATGTTGGTGCCATAAGTCGTATGAATCCATATCCTGCAAGGAGTTTATATTCGATGTATCCGGAGTGATCAGTATGGACCGAAACCAGTGTAGAATATTGGTGGGTGATGAGGCAGAGGCCCAGATCACCAACCTTCCTTGCTTGTCCCAAATCTTGGTCTGTTTATCAATGGTTACTTTGTAACCTTGCTTGGTAAGTTTATTGGTAGAAAGCAAGTGGTGAGCTGCTTCAGGAGAACACCAACAACTTGTAAGCATGATTGGAATCAGCTTTGTGTCACCAAAAGGTTGTTGAAGAATGATAGTTCCAGGACCAATCATCTCAATGGGTTTACCATTGGCAACCTTTGCGAATCTTTGTTGATCTTGAAGATCAGAAAAATCTTCTAAGTACGGACTGATGTGATCCATACATCCACTGTCAACAAGCCAGTGGTGTTTATAAAACTCTTCTTGAGTTGTCTCAGTTCCGATCATATAAGCAGAAGCGAAGTCCTTGTTGTAGAGGTCATCTGCATAGTTATCATTTCAATCATTGTATTCTGGTACAAAACCATCGGGAGCATGTGTAAAAGAAACGGTGGAGTGTTTCCACGTCCCATCTGTTCTTCTCTGGTGGTCTCCATAGAAGGATTCTGATTCCTTCTTGGGTTTCTTCTTTGAGTTTTTCTTTCTACTCGAGGAAGCCGATGACTATGGAATGTGTTCATCAGATTTTGGGGGTATCTGAGAACTTGGCTTGTTACGGCTTTCATTGGAAGGACCGGCAATGTCCATTCCAGTTTCTTCTTCCACCATGGTGGCCCAGTCTGTAGATGAGCCAGGAAGTGTTCCGGATGATCCGGCAACACCTGAACACGAAGGTCCGAAAGGATATGAAAGGATGTGACTGGTTCCAGGCCAGTGGATAGCAGGGTGTTGCCATCCAGCTTGTGCAATTGTAGATAAATCGCTTTCTCCTCCTTCATTAAGCTCAACCTCATATTCAAGCCTCTGTTCTTCTTCTATTACTCCAGTCATCTTGGAGTTGAACAGGTATGCTTGTTCATCACCATCTGCGACGTTTGCATGACCTTTTCCTTTCCTGTCCTGATTTCCGCAAAAGCGGTTATATGCAGGTGTATTGGTGGAATGTTGTGGCTTTCCACCACGACCACGACCTCGATTTCCTCTTCCTCTGTTGTTACTGCAGCCTCGAGAGTTTCCACGACCTCTAGGTCCGGTTCCTCTTGGTACTTCACAATCCCAATGTCCTTGATTGGACTGGGAGTGGTAGCTTTGGTTATATTGAGGCTGCCATTGACACTGTGGCAGTCCTCTCTGCATGACAGCAGTTCGTTGGATTGAGGAATTGTGCTCGATAGAGCTTATACATGCGGATAGTGGTTGTTGGGAAAGGGATTGTTGGAGAGAGTTCTCTGTACCGATATGAGGTATGATTACCGATATGTCTAGGTCGGCAAAAGGAATGGTTTGGACGGCTGTCGAAACCATAGGATGGAATGAATGGGGGAGTTTTGCCATAAGCAACATGGCCTGAAGTTGGTCCTGCAGGTTGGCTCCTGCAGCGTTCATCTGTTGGAAGAAAGACTGGAGATCTGTGATAGATTCTCCAACAGTTTTGGTGACCGTTACACCATTTTTGTTCTTGTACTTTTGACAGAACTTGTAGTCGATCATCCTTTTAAACAGATGATAGATCCCAGCTGCTCTGATATCTCCATACATGCTTTGTAGGAGTTGAAAGAATGCTCTTGCAAGCGATGGATGGGGGACTGCTGGGATAGCTGATTGACCAGCGGACGCAGGTACAGCAGCTTGAGGGACATAGTCCCAAACCGCTAACCTTTGAATGTCAGACGTGCATGTCATGACAAGGAAGCCCATGATCTTGCGATCCATGATGAGCCATGGACCTTGATCAGCCTGTGGTTGGGCATTATAGGTGAATGTCCTGTCCACATATTTCCATCCATCTAGCATGGAGAGAGGAGCGCGGATCGCTGTGACCCATGAAGACCAGTCGGCACTTCCAGAGAGCCTGGTGAGGCAACTATAGGTGGTAGAGTTGATTTTGAAAGCGTCAGGGAGGATGGTAGCCATTTAGATAAAAAGTATCTGCTCAAAAAGATCGGATGAGATCATTGGTAAACTCAAGAAAGAAAGATTAAAAGAAGATTCTCCTGCTGCTTCTATACTAGTAGGTGAATATGGTGGTTGGTGTCTTTGGATCCAAGTAGCTATCCAGTTCCTTGTATGAGTTCTTTTTGAACATCTATTTTTATTAAGCCAGATGGCCTCGCATTCGGCTTTAGAAGACCTAGCAGTATATACTAAACCATACATTTCTGGAGCGGAAGTTTGCATGGCCTCAAGAGCTAAGAACTGAAGAGGTTCAAAGTAGTGCTGATTAGGCACTGAATCTTTTCCCATTTTGATGTGGGGAATTGATTCCTTGGATGTATTTATACAAGAAAGAAGACTGGAATATGTGTACAAGTGTTTCCAAGAAAAACCAGACCTATCATATTCATTACATTCTTCTCCAGTATCCTCTCTATTGTTGCTGGTGTAGCGACCTCCTAGGTGAGGTGGCATAGGCCACCGCAATGGAATTTCTCTTTCGAGTTCTCCAACTCCAAGAAGGTCCTGCTTGTGATGGAAGATTTGCAAGTAATTCTTCGCCAGGTTCTTCTTCTCCTTTTCCCATATCCGGAAGTTCTCTGCTTTGTTGTTCGTCAATGGGAGGATCTGTGTTAACTCCAACATTGCGACGATCTTTGTAAGCGGGTTTGATGTATCCTGTTTCGTAGAATTCAGCGACATCCTGGATCATTGCAGAATATACATGAGAGGAATGTCATTCTGCTTCTTGAAGTAGGGTGATGGCGACATTGAATGATTCTGGATCGATGATCAGCATCTGGAGAACGTGATGAGCGGGATTCATCTGGTGATACTGCTTTCTCATGATGCAGTCGAACTCTCTGTTCCACTCGCGTTGAGTGGGGATGCTGTGGTTCAGATCAATCATTTGGAAACCCGAATCAAGCCAACCTGGTCTGATAGATTCCAGGATTTGCTTTGTCTTGTCACAGTAAAGCAGGTGGTCTGCCCTCAAGATTTCAAAACCTTGGAAGTGGACAAGTGCATCCAGAGTAAAGTTCCATGTCACGGTAGGAGGTGCCCAGCCTGCAGAGCTATATGTAGAGAAGAGGGTTTCGTCCTGGTTGTGGTAAGCAAAGGTAAAGCAAGCATATGAAATGTTTATGCAAGCCTCAGGACCGATAGCGACAGGGTAGGCAAGGCAACAGGAATTGAGAGGTTCGAAAAGATCGATTCGTCCAGGATTAAAACGGGAATAGGAGTGGTAGGAGGGAGGTTCATCGGAGAGGATTTCATCGTATGCTGGAAGGGGTGTGTCGATATGTGTGACCGGGAATATACAAACAAGGGGTTCATTCCAATAAAATATCTTTGGCCGGGTTGTGTCCGGCGTAATGACCCCAGAAAGGATCAGTAGGATCCAGGGAGTCCTGGGGTATCAGGGTCTCCTGGCCATCCATCAGGTACGAGACCTTCAGGAACTGATCCTCGGTCTCCATGTCCAGATCCAGGATCGGGATATCTTGCAGCATAACGAAGTCCATTGTTGATGAAATGAGTCGGAGTAGGAGTAGATGGAGGAGATAGTGGAGGAGATGGTCTCAGGGAAGTTCTGATGGGAAGTGTTACCGATTGGATTTGATCATTGTCCTGTATGAACATTCCTGGAGGAAAAGAGTCTCTCAGGAGATTATCGATGTTGTCGAAAGCGTTATAGATGTTGTAGAAACTGGGAAATTGGAATCCGCAGTGACAGCGTTCATTGCTGCAGCAAAGGTGTAGGCAGCGAGGACAAGCTAGGAGCAGGCCAGAGTGGTGGGCTCTAAGGATGACGATGGGGTTTCTTCCTGAGGCAGGAAGTTGAGCAGCAGGGAAAGCGAAGCATGTACCCGGTGGGGGTGCTCCATAATGAGTTCCTAAAGGAATGTTGAAGATTTCACTAACTGGTGAAGAAAAAACCTCTTGAATGTGGACAGGTATGTTAACCTGTGGCACAGACAAGGATACAAGTTGGTTAGTTAAGCCAATTCCCCGGTGTGACATATACCAAGTACAACCAAGGTACGCTCTGAATTCCTTGCGTGTGACGGTTGTAGACATCAGAATGACGGGCTACTTGTCAGGGCGGGGCTTACAACCCATCGGAATAATCTCTGATATCTGATGGCACAGTACAACAAAGGGTAGAGTCAAGAGTAGGAGACTTACTTTTAGGTTCAGAGGTTCAGAGGTATAAACAGTGGAAGTTCAGGAGTGTGTGAGAACTTGTTATTAGACTGGGTATAAGACCCAGTCTTATATACTGGAACGTATCTGTATGTATGTGTTATGACCAGTATCATATATAGTAATCTTCTAGAACATTATAGAAGATTAGATAATAGGACTATTATCTATGATGTCAGAGATAAGTGATAGCTGACTCATTTTGATGAGTAAAATGGATAGTGTAATGGATAAGAAAGATAAGAGAGTCTAGACCTTTCTTCCTGAATCAGTAGCTTAGTAATAGAAGAGCAGAAATAGAATACTGCCAATTCAACAAAGGGTTCATAAATGGCATCTACAATGAGTAAAATTAGCAATCAACAATGCAAGAGGAAAAAAAGATGATGCTACAATGGTATCCTTGAGAAACTTGAGGAAATGTTCACCATCGACAGGGCCATTGACAATGTCAAATGTGATGATGCCATCAAGGGTGATGACCAGGATGATCAAGTACCACACACCTCTAACAAATGGCCTTTGAACCATACAATAAGCTCCCTTTGTTGAGCGCCCATATCTCTGTGAAATTGTACACTCATCTTTTGCAGCCTCATCAATGAACATCAGCATGCCTGCATTAGGAGCTTCCTCGCCAATACAGTTCATGTACTTCACCCGCAGTATTTCATTTCATTTATAGGCACGGTGTAGGAGTTCATCACTCTCTACGGTTGAAACCTCCTCTTTTGCAGGTTTCCGGGTTGTCATCCCACATCTTTCTGTGTCAATCTGTGTCCAATCTGTCCAATCCGTTTGTATCCATTTTGTTTCCATTCTGTGTTTCTGTATCCAGATCATCCAGACTCACTTCTATTGTTCATATCACTTCAGACATCATGTGCTGGGGCTCTAGGCTTGCACCACTGTCACTGCCATACCATAGAGGCAGCCCTCTTTTTTTTCCTTTGCATCTGACAGGGATGACAGAGTCCCTGGAAGTTTTCATGTAGTATTTCCAATAGCTACATTCTACTTAAGAGCTTGTCTAGCTATGAATAGACTATCTTCTTGCAGTCTGAAGGTCACCTGCCCATGTGCAGGATCATCTCCAAGTTGTTTCTTCCCTCCTTTTCCTTCATTTTTCCCATCCATTTCCAGGTCCATTTCCAGATCCGCTTTGGTGTTATCCGGTTCCATTCTGGACATCTATTCTGTGTTTCCCATGCTCCGGATTCTCTTGCCCACACTCAAGATAGGTTTGGAGCAAACCCTCTCTCTTCTTTCCTCTTCAGAACCCCTGGGACAAGTTATACTCACTTCCCACACTGACTATCTTTCTTACAACAGGCCAAGATGGTCTTGCGGCTGACACCAAGCTGCTGGAAGGCACAACAGAGAGTTGGAAGGGTTGTGTGAACATTGTGCTTGAGTCATAGCTCATCCTGCAGTTCATCAAGATAAAGGGATTTCCAATGATCTAAGAGAGCAGAAAGGAAGGCAAGATCAACTTGACTGAGAGAATGAGGGTGGCCCACTGGACATGAGTAGTTATGGAGATTTGAGACAATACCAAATTGCTTGTGTTGGTCAAGGACCTGGTAGACCAATGATTTCTTGACATTCAGTAGACCCCAGATTTCCTTGACAGAGAAACCTTTATGATGAAGGGCTGGAATATGGGATTTTAGATGTTCACACATGTGAAGCACTATCGAGGTGGAGAGTTGGCAATGTAAAATTGTGTTTGGTTTGTTTGGTTTGGATCTGGGGTCCCAGTCATGTGCCCACTAAACTATTCAATGAATTTGGCAACTTTCCATGGACTTTTGAAAAGCGCTGTAAGGTGTTCTAAAGGCTAGAGTAGAGCACCTCCACTATTCCTCTTCATGAAAGAAAGATCCTGCAGGTTTGTTATAAATCTTCTCTAACTTCAACCTAATAAGTTTCAGAAATGAGTCTTCTACTGTTACGATTTCCTCATTTTCTCCTTATCCTATTGGTTCGCTAATCATATGATTCTTCTTCTCTTTTTCATTGGACTTAGTATGACTCCACTTTTCCATTACCGTTTCTGTCTACATAGCCTTGACTGCACATAGCTGCATGCACAGCATTACTTGTACACATATAGTAAATCACAGCTTGGTCTGTGCTAGGTAGTCTACAGTATAAATACCCCCTACACAGTACGATAGTGGCAGTCTTATTCACTTGTTATTCTCTTGTCTCTAGACTTGAGTCTGAATCAAGGATACCGCTCAACTATCATCTCATCTACTCACTTTAGGTCTGATGACTGACCTTAAAGCCTTGAACACTGGTACTTGTTGTTGTTGTCTTGCCCTCAAGCATCACGACTCTGTCTAGGTCATTACATCTGCTGGATTCCTAGATGAGAGTGCCAAGGTCACTTGGGATGCTGGCTTCAAAATGTTTGTTTCTTTGCTAGGAGCTCATTGCAAAGTTGTAAGTGAATTCAACTTTTTGATACTTATAAACTGTTTATACCTTAATATTAGGACTCAAAGCTTCTGATGGTGGAAAACCTCATTACCTGTCCCTTAGTGGAGCATTCTGGTTTGGAAAAGTGCTCTGATAATCCTGACTCCTTCTGAGTTGATGACCTGATCAATGAGTTGACCCTTCCAAAGGAACTGCAGGATCCTAAGAATTATGACAATAAAGCCCTCAGCAATTTATGAAACTCTTCATAAAGACAATACAAAGGTATCTTTCTAAATCTAGCTCAGTCATTGTTCAAGGGTGGGACTTGAAGTATCCCATTAGGTTCTCCAAAGAGCTCTTGGCTCTTGTCAAGTCCAGGTCCTTCAGAGGTAAGTCCAATGAGGTCTGAAGCTGTCTGTGGGGTTCAGAGTTTTTTAGTGCAGATTGGACCAGAGGTCCAATGGAGGTAAACAGAGAAGGGTACTTAGCAGGACTTAGCACAGGACTTATGTGCCATGCCCTTGTCATACTTCGTGTCCTGGATTTCAGAGGGACAGAGCTTCAAGATAAAAGAGATAATAGAACAAGCAGGAGATCAGGGGAGATCAGAGGAGATTAGAGGGTTATCAGAGGAAAGGTCAGAGGGGAGGAAACTTAGTTAATATTTGTACTAAGGAGCTACATAGAGGAGACATTGTTTTTATACTAAAGTCCAGTCAGAGTTTGTACCAGAATATACAAAGATATCAGAGAGGTTATACTATGAGCATATGGAACAGAATGGAGAACATGTGGTGTGGTGAAGGGTATGTAAGTTAGAATGAAGGGTCAGAGGAATGATAGGAACGAAGAATAGAAACTAGACTAAAAAGAGTGTAACAAAAGAAAGGTACTAACAGGAAAGAAGTCCAAGGCAGTGTCTAAGGTGATGCAAATGAAGTCTGATGCAGAGATGACAAGTCTGGGGCAAGTTCTTAGTGGAAGGATAAAGGTGTACCAAAGGTATGATGGAGTAGGCTGGAAATGGGATTGAAGAATGTCATATCTGCTCCTGACCCCTAAAGTCCCCCTTCAATCCCATCTCTGGCCTACTTCATCATACCCCCAGTATGCCCTTATCATTCCACTAAAGAACTTGCCTCAGACTTGTTGTCTCCACATCAGACTTCATTCGCACCACCTCAAACACCACCTCAAAGGCCAGCAACTCCTTCCCTGTTAGTACTGATCTTTTGTTACACTATTTTTAGTATAGTTTGCATTTTTTGTACATAGCATCCCTCCGACCCTTCATTCTAACTTACACACCCTTCACCACATCACATGTTCTCCATTCCATTCCATATGCTTGCAGTATAGCTTCTCTGATATCTCTGTATATTCCAGTACAAACTCCAACCGGACTTCACTATATAAACCATGTCTCCTCTATGTAACTCCTTAGTACAAATATCAACTAAGTTTCCTCTCTTCTGACCTCTCCTCTGATCTCCCTCTAATCCCCTCTGTCCTCCTCTGATCTCCTACTTGTCATATCATCTCCTTTACCTGGAACCTTTGTCCTTCCAAAATCCAAGACACAAAGTATGACAAGGGGGAAACACACAAGTCCTGTGCTGAGTCCTGCTAAGTCACCCACCTCCGTTTACCTCTGTTGGACCTCCGGTCCACACCTTGCATTAAAGATCTCTGAAACCCCACAGACAGCTTTGGACCTCATCAGACTTACCTCTGGAGGACCCGGACTTGACAAAGGGGGACTTTATGGGTTAGGAGTGGATATGGCAGCTCTGGAAGTTAAGAACCTTAATCAGAGGTGTGAGTGAATTGAAGGAGTTGGTTTATCCTAGAGCTGAGATGACAAAAAGAAGGAACAATTCATCCACCAAGTAACCATGCTGGAAGAATTCCTCAACTGGGCCAATAATACCACCATTTGTAGTAACTTCTTGGATAGCAAGAACATCAGCCTGGATGTTCTGTCTTGGGCTAGGCCTTTGCTGGATTCTACCATGGCCTGGAATAAAACAGTGCATTTGGGTTTGTTCTGGCAGCCTAAAACCCAAAAGCAGACTTGTGCTCTTTTAGCTGCAAAGGGCAGCCTCAGATTCATTCCTACCATGATCTGGACTTCTCAAGATTGGAGGTTAATCAGCCATTCAGGAGCCCTCATGGACTTTCATCATGACTGCTATGGCCTCAACACAATGATCAAGGGAAACTCAGGTGCAAAGATATGGGTGTCAATTTGGCCAAAACACAAGCTTGCTCCACTTCTGACCAAAAAGATCTGAGAGCTCTACAATTGTGTCATTGAAAATGAAGACACAGGAAGTTACTCCAATGCAAACATTGTGATAGTATGCCTTGAGAAGGGCAACATAATGTGGGTCCTATCCTTTTCCTACTGGTCTCAAGGTTGTATCTTGCCCCAGGTTCCAACCCCCAGGTGTGTTGCATTCAGTGTACATCCTAGTCCTAACAGTATTTACTAGAGGGTACTTTCACAACTATGATACTATGCACCTCACCTGGTTAGCCCTCAAGCTCTGTCCCTTAGGCCAAGAGTAGTATTATCAATGACAAGCAACCTGGAATGCAAAGAATGCTGTATTGAATGCTTATCAATTCTCAATATTGGTGGAAAACTCATAAGTAACAAGGTTTGATGGAATTACAGCTTTAATATGTGTACATTTACTACAGGAATAATAAAAGCCTGCTGAGCTTAATCCTCATTGTCCTGGATGGTAAGAAGAAAGTGAGTAACATGAACACTCTCCCCATCAGGAAGGAGCAGGGAGAATGAAAGTTGGCAGTTTACATTGGGCTTGTGTTATTGAAGTGGATGGGAATGACCCCCAAGAACACTGAGAAGTGCTTTGAAAACCAGGGGCTGTACTATATTACAAGAGAGAAAGTGGTAAATATTCTGGCATTGTTTGAGAAGGGGGGAATGTCTTTGTTCCCTGAAGTCACTGTGGCAGGCCAACCTTTCATATAAAAGTACATATTTTTCACCTATCCATTTTATCCATACCAGACCATCTCCCTTTTCCTTATTCAAATTTCACTTCTCATCATCAAAATTCTGAAGGAAAGTTAGTATAAACTGGAAGAATGGAAGCATTGGAAGGTTAGCTTTTATCTTAGCAGCCATCCAATTCCTATCCAACTGGCATATGTGGGTGAAGAAATAGCACTAACTTGAAGATGTCTAGAAGATAAGGTTTTACATGCTTCTAGCCCATGTTTTGACCTTTTTTGTTCTCTATGACCCTCATAATCAAGGCAGCATTTTCCTCTGTGTGCCAAATGGGAAGGTTGATGACATCAGCTCAGATTTGGACTCTGAAATATCTTAGTAGGCTCTTCTCATCATTTTCACCTCCAATGTGCACATTAAGCTCAGGTGGCCATTGCCAGACCCAAATATGACCTGACAATGCCAACTCATTCTAATCACAGTCAGCACTACACGACCCACTATAACTTGATCACCATCAAATGCATTCAATAGTCATCCAATCCAGTGGTATAGAAGCTCTGCCAGGTTTGCTAGGTTGTACCCCTGGTTCAGTTGGTCCTCTGGTTTACCAACAATGGGTTTACACAGTGTGTTTCATCCCTATGCTACTTTCAAGTTCCTATCTTCATATAAGCTTCCATTGTTGATCTCACATCAGCACTCCTTGGTTTCTTGGGAAGGCTTTTCTCTATGCATGTGGCAAAGGTATGTATGTAAGTGGAATGAAGGGACAGAGGAATGATAGGAACAGAGGAATGAAGACTAAACTAAAAGAGTGTAAACAAAAGGGAAGTACAATGGGGAAATACTCCAAGGCAGTATCCAAGGTGGTGTGAATGAAGTCCAATGCAGAGGCAACAACTCCAAGGCAAAGTCTAGTGGAAGAATGAAGTCATGATGAAGGTATGACAGAGTAGGCTAGAATGGCATCAGAGGGGTGTGTGTCATATCTGCTCCTAACCCCTAAGTCCTCCTCCAATGCCATCTCTGGCCTACTCTATCATACCTCCAGTATGCCCTTATCCTTCCACCAGATCTTGCCTCAGAGTTGTTGTCTCTGTATCAGACTTTGTTTGCACCACCTCAGACACTGCCTCAGACCACTTCCCCATTAGTACTTCTCTTTTGTTTACACTCTTTAGTTTAGTTTCCATTCCTTCATACCTATGTATCTCCATCAGACCTCTGGTCTACTCTGCACTGAAGAACCCCAAAACCCTATAGAAAGCTTTGGACCTCATTGGACTTACCTCTGGAGGATATGACAGAGGCAGTGTGTTAGAGCCATGCCAGAAATAAACTCCTATACAACCCCAGAACTCCAGAGTTTTGTTGGATTCCTGGGGAGCATTGGCCTCAGCTTATGTGCTGTGCCCTTGCTGATGTTTGTGTCCCGATATTTCAGAGTGAAGGTAGACAATGCAGAGTTTAGGACAAAAGAAATCCTATGGAAGAGAGAAGAGATCAGAAGAGGAGTTCAACAGTTCTAGTTGATATTCAAGCTAAACTAATATATGATTGTGAAGGAGTTTATATATGGAGGATGTCATATCCCATCCTAACTCCGATCCTCCAGACCAACTCTGGACCACTCACTCACGAACTCTGAAGCATTTACACCCAGGACTTCACTTCTGCCCTCCGGACTTGCTTAGTTATCACTTACATACTGTACATATCTTTCCCCTTTTGTATTAGCTCCACTACTTTCTTGCTTCTGAGCCTGTGCTCACATGGCTCTGGCTATCTTGACTCCGAGCTCCATCTTACTCAGATTCTGCCTTACTCATTCTTACTCATGTGATGCTTTCTGTTACTAATGTGATGTTCATGCTCCATATATATAGTTCTCAGTACATAGTCACTAGCTTCAGCTTGAATATCAACTTGATCTGTCAAACTCCTCTTCCGATCACTCCTCTCTTCAATAGGACTTTCCTTGTCCTAACTCTGCCTCATCTACCTCCGCTCCAAAATATTGGGACACAAATGTCAGCAAGGGCACAGCACATAAGCTGAGGCCAACATCCCCTAGGAATCTGACAACTCTGAAGTTCCAGAGTTGCATAGAAGTTCATCTCTGGCACAGCTCTAACAGTATATTCAAGCTCCCACTTGCTGATCATGTTCCTACCTTCAAGCAGTTTTTACCTTGACTCTCAAAACCAAGTGGTATCTCCGTCATGACCTCCACATCTTCCCATTATGCTCCTCTTGACATCTTTGCTAGTCATCACCAAAGTCCTGAAGTCATTGAACAATTTCTCAGCTTCTCTGCTTGTTGCACCTCCAGCTCCACTTCCTGGAGCCAACCCTTGTGAACTCCAATGCCTGGAGTTCAACTCTGGCAAAGGACACCTCGCAGCTCCACATCTCCTGGTCAGTGTTCCAGTCAAAGGATGTAGGATCAGCCCACTCCCATCCTGCCTCACAGAAGCAATGATTCTCATAGCTCTGAACATGAATCCAATTCTAGTGATTCTAATGATAATGCCCCACATGACACCCTTATCACCCTCACTTGCACAATCAAGACTTTAGCCAAGTCCGCTGATCACTCAAACTCCGACTCTGGCCAGAGAACCAAAGTCCACATTTTGAACCAGTTCAACAGCACCAACCTCCACAAGCTCTGCACCTTCCTTACCCAGTGTGAGCTTAACTTCCAGAATCATCCAAAGGCTTTCCATTCTGATCACGCCAAGATCACATTTGCACAGTCCTATCTCACAGGAATGGCCCTAGAATGGTTCGAACCTGACATCCTCCTGTCCAACCCCTCCACTTTCTGTCCACTCTGGATGGATAGCTATCCAGAATTTGTCCTAGAACTCCACACAAATTTTGGTCCTTATGACCCTGTTGGTGATGCAGAACATAAACTCTGCAATCTGTTTATGTCCAACTCCCAGCACATTAACAAGTATGTGGTCAACTTCAACCACCTAGCTTGTCAAGTCCGTGGATATGGAGATGGTGCCCTCCACAACATCTTCTACACCAGACTTCCAGACCACATCAAGGACGAGACCTTTTGTGTTGGCAAACCCCAGACACTATCTGAAATGCGTTATCTCACACAGTCTATTGATGCACGTTATTGGGAACACAGGTCTGAACTAGACCATGCCAATACCACCCCAGAGATCAAGTCTGCTCTGACCCCATCCACACTGTAGGAGTTCATCACTCTCTACAGTTGAAACCCCCTCTTTTGCAGCTTTCCAGGTCACTGTCCCACATCAATCTGTGTCAATCCATGTCCAATCCATCCAATCTGTTTGTATCCGATCTGTTTCTGTTCCGTTATTCCACGTCCGGGTCATCCAGACTCACTTCTGTTCAAGTTCATATCACTTCGGACATTGTGCACCAGGGCTCTAGGCCTGCGCCACTGTCACTGCTGTACCATAGAGGTAGCCCTTTTTATTTTCCTTTGCATCTGACAGGGATGACAGGGTCCCTGGAAGTTTTCATATAGTATTTCCAATAGCTACATTCTACTTAAGAGCTTGTCTAGCTAGGAATAGACCATCTTCTTGCAGTCTGAAGGTCACCTGCCCATGTGCAGGATCGTCTCCAAGTTGTCTCCCTTCTCCTTTTCCTTTGTCTTCATCGTCTTTCCAATCTGTCTCCATGTCTGTTTCCAGATCCGTTTCCGTGTTATCTGGTTCCATTCCGGACTTCCATTCTGTGTTTCCCACACTCCGGATTCTCTTGCTCACACTTGAGAAAGGTTTGGAGCAAACCCTCTCTCTTCTTTCCTCTTCAGAACCCCTGGGACAAGTTATACTTGCTTCCCACACTGACTATCTTTCTTACAGTGCCCTCCACATCTGCATCCATGTCCACCTCTGACATTCATGACCCCCCCTCTGACCTCATCATTGACTCTGAACTCCCCACTACCTCTGACAACTCTGATGATCATGACTCCGACATCGATTCTGTTGTATCTAACACATCCAGCACCCCCAACCCACACACTCCCTTGCATCTGGACCTCAGTCCAGATGGCAAACTCTCCTCTGTCGAACAACAGCATTGTTTCAACCTCCGCCTCTGTTTCTACTGTGGCCTCGAAGGTTACAAAGCACAGGACTGTCCCAGGTCTGCTCACACTTAGTCTGCACCCCTACTCCACGCTATGATGAGTTTGCATTAACTCTCATTGCGCACTACCTCCATTAGACCTAATGCATCTGGTCACTCTGCTACTCCACCTCCCTCCACACTCTGTTTGTCCCCACTCCCGTCCACCCTCCATCCTACCTATGCAGCAGTAAAGTCATGTTGGCTTCTACTGCATACTCGGAGGTTTACCCACCAGTGTGTCCACTCTTTATCTGACTCTGCCTCCAGACTTCAAGTTCATGGACCATCGTCTATGTCGTTATCCCTCAAGGAATTTGAAGACATGATTCCTACCTCCCTATCCTGAGCTTCCTGATGAAGCATCTCCGTCCACCCCATCTGCTTCTCTGTTTTTCCATCATACTAGGTGATCACTTTGTCCACACCTCTGCACAACTCTGTTGGGTCCCTCTGTCCTCTTGGTCTAGGAAACCACTGTCTTACTCGCTGAACACTCTGTTAAGTGTCAAGTCCGAGCTGTATATATTTCTATTCACCTGGACATGGATGTTGACAATTTTGAGCTTGACTCCATGCCTGTAGGATGTTCCTCCAGCAACTCCATCTCATTTCGATCTACCTTAGTCCTCCCGTCTGTCTCCTCCTACACTCCATCTTCACTCCCATCTTCCACTTTGCTTGCCCTTTCGCTAGACTCGGACACTGGGACATCTAGCCTAAGAGGGGGATAAGCTCTCTGCCCTACTTGACTCCGACTTTATGACTCCCCTCTGATATCTGAGATTTCACTCCAGACCTCATCTGTGCTTTTGACAAGCCACCTCCATCACATTTCAAGATGAGTCTCTACATTCCTATTTACTTGTCCTCCTCAATCTCCTCTGGGCAATTCTCCGACTCCTCCGAAACCTTCTCAATCTCCTTCGCCTTGCCCTTTCCCTTCTCCTCCACTTTTCCTTTCCCCTTTGCTTTCACCCGCACATTTGCCTTCACAATATTCTCATGCTCCTTTGCAAGTGCCACAAACTCCTTTGCCATGTCCTGCAAAAGCAACACCTCCTTCCCATCCACTAAATCCGACCCCTGCCACTCATCCTCTGGCTGACCCCAGTACACCTCCTCCACCTTCAACTCCATGAGCCTCGAGATCAGCTCATTCTGCCACTTGAGTACCTGGTTTTGCTTGTCCAGGCACTTGATCATTAGCCACAGTATCTTGCATGTCCACTTGTGGAAGTACAAGGCTGAGCCCTCCAGTACCTCCAGCTCCTCATCCACCACTCCACTTGATCCCGCCTCCAGTTCCAACTCTGTCCTGGCCCTCTTCTTTGGCCTCCTGGACTCCTCTACTACTATCCGCTTCCACCTCCACTCCTTCTGAGCACCTTCCACCCCTGGCCTCTTACACCTCTGCCACGCTTCCTGACATGACACGCATGACTTGGACTTACCCGTCCTAGCCACACACTCCTGGTCTCACTGCATGCACCTTGCACAGGCTTGACCCTTGTCCACTGTCTGCTCCTCCATCTGCTCCACATGAACCTCCTCCACCTGCTGCTAGTTAGTATGGACTTTGCAATGCCAACTCCAGTGTCATTTCTTAGGAATTAGATCAATAGATGCTAGGTGAATCTACTATATCCAATCCTCCAGACACAATCTGATTATAAGCTGATGCTAGGACAACTCTAATGATCAGATCAAACACTAGACAAGGAAAAGATCTTGCTAATGAATGAGTTAGTGACTTAACCAATTGGTGCTCTGGTTGTTCTTCCTTATCCCAAGTCAAACTCAAGGAATAGGGTTGGCTTTCCTAGCTGTGTTGGTTCTATCTATTCTTAGATAGAGAAATAGCAACAATCAATAGAGGTTGTCTACCAAAAGTGCTGATTTCAGATGGCAAACTTGGTTTGCTAGAGGTTGTTTCCCTATTTGCTGAAAGGGGAAACTGGATGTGGCTGTGCTGTGTGGCTGTGAAAGAAGCTTGATGGGTAAGCTAATTTCTGAGATAGTGGGCATGGGATAGTTTTGTCTTGTTGACAAGTCATACTCCTAACAATGGTTAGCTAGGGAAAAAATGAATAGGGCTTTTGCTAATGCTGTAGCAAGTAAGCTCTGGTGGGTCAAGTGTGGGAATATTACCCAAAGGGTCACTCAGTTCACATGCAATATGGGTTATGTAAACCTGCTATATTGGGAGTACTGGAGTGCAAGAACTGTGTGTGAGGATAAGCAGACTAGGCACTTACATAGGTATTCTTAGACTAGATTTGTCTAAGTTACAATGTCAAATGGTATAACCATCTAAATGGCTGTGCAGCTTATGTAAGGATAAGTCTTTCTGCCTAAGTGACTTTCCTAATAAGATTAGATAGTTTTCTGCCTAGTGCTATCTAAAATGAGACTTGTCTTCAGATGTCTGAAGATCTTGCTGTCCTCTCTGCAGTCAATCCTGCACTCCTTATATACATAGAGATGGTGGCTATGTTGGGCTATGCAAATCCTTCCAGGCTTTGCTGAGCTTCTTGTGCCATTGGTGCCTTTCTCATGGCAATGCATGGCAATGCTAGAGTATTAATGCCATTGGTCAGCTATTTTTGTTGCTGTGCATGGCTGTGCATGGCTGTGCATCTTTCCTCCTCTCATTGGATGGCAGCTTGAAAGCAGTGTGTGGTTGTGCTTGCATAGGTTTGTGGCTATGCATCTCCATAGAAACCTTGGCTATGTTCATCAAAACAACTGACTCAGTTTGAACTAAGTTGAATCAAGAGTGAACTGGTTCTTGGAGCTGGTTTGCCTTACCTGCTCAATGCTATGCTTGAGTGGCAATTGGGCAGCACTCTAAGCAATACAATGAATAGGTTTTTAGTACTGTGCAGCCTTGGATTAGCATTAACCACAAGATTAGTGTAGTTAGGTAAGATAACAATATACATAGTATCAATGGATGAAGATTCATTGATATCTCAATGGAAAAAATCTGGGAAATTTGGGGTAATTAGATCACATTGGGAGCTACTTGTCCCTATATTATCAAGAAGATCGGGTGGTTGGTTCATTGGGAAATTTGGACTCTTCATGACTTCCGCATGTATTTCATTGCATGCAGGTCACTGGCACTCATCCTTCTTTTCCCCACCTCCTCTGCTGCATTGCATGCCCTCTCCACTGCTGCCTCTACTGCCCTCTGCACCTCTGTGGCCCTCTGCAACTCTGCCACCCTCTGTGCCTCCACCATCCTGTATGCCTCCTCTGCCAACCTCTGCTCCTTCACTGCCTTCTTCTCCTTTGTGCATCGTTGTCGTTGGACCCTTCCGCCAGGCACTCCTTGGACCATGTTGCAATGTCTGCATATTTAGATATGATGGTTTAAGTTAAAAAGACATCCACTGTGCAACCCAGACTTTATACCCCAGGTCCACACTCCACTCTGCTTTCCAACTCCATATTGTGTCCACCTCTTGCTAAAGGCCTTCAGGGGTTCAGGCCTAAGAGGGGGATACTGTCATATCCTGTCCTAACTCCAACCCTCCGGACCAACTCCAGACCACTCATTCACGAACTCTGAAGCATTTACACCCAGGACTTCACTTCTGCCCTCCAGACTTCCTTAGTTATCACTTACGTACATATTTTTCCCCTTTTGTATTAGCTCCACTACTTTCTTGCTTCTGAGCCTGTGCTCACAAGCTCTGGCTATCTTGACTCCGAGATCCGTCTTACTCAGATTTCACCTTACTCATCCTTACTTATGTGATGCTTTCTGTTACTAATGCAATGTCCGTGCTCCATATATATAGTTCTCAGTACATAGTCACTAGCTTCAGCTTGAATATCAACTTGATCTGTCGAACTCCTCTTCTGATCACTCCTCTCTTCAATAGGACTTTCCTTGTCCTAACTCCACCTTGTCTACCTCTGCTCCAAAATATCGGGACACAAACATCAGCAAGGGCACAGCACATAAGCTGAGGCCAACATCCCTTAGGAATCTGACAACTCTGGAGTTCCAGAGTTGCATAGGAGTTCATCTCCAGCACGGCTCTAACAGAGGAGTGGACATCACATTAGTAACATAGGGACATAGCATGAGTAAGGAGATGAGCAAGAAAGACAGAACAGAGTGGAAACAAAGCCGGAGCTGTGCAAGCACAGGTTTCAGAGGTAACGAAGGAGTGAGACTAGTACATCACTGCTTTGTACTAACTGTTGTTTGCCATTGTAGATATTTGAAATGGAGCTCTTTTTGGGTCAAGTATGCAAGGATTTCCATTACTTGGTAAGATGGTTGTCAGGCTGAGTAGGTGTTTGATGCCGTTGTCAAAGCCAATAAGATTTTTCTTTTATTTCATAGGCATGTACTGTCTTGGAGAATAGATCTCTGATGCCAAACTTAGTGTAATTCTCATACCATTTTTTCACCAACATTATTGAACTCGCCAATAGAAGCTAAGATATACACCATTAAGTTGCCATGTTACACTGCTGGAGCCATATCACTCTACACTAGGTAATGTCCCCAATAGTATGTGACTTTTCGCAGATATTACACTGCCTTAGCAAAGGCAGCTACTATCTTGTAATTAAATAGCGAATTTTCACTTGGCCTGCCATACATACTTGCTTTTCAACCAAGTGGAAAAGAACAATGATGTGCTTCAATGAATCAGAGGTAATTTCATGAGCTAAAACTGTCAAAGTGCAGGAAGCAAGAGTGAATTCCATTCATTAGGCTCTAAGTACATAAAGTACCAAAGTAGCTAAGGTCTTTATGCTAATCAACCGTAAGCAGAGCTTAGAGGTCCTGGCCAACTTGAAGCACAGCCAGTTAGCTAGAGAAATAGAAACACGAATGAAAACACTCACTGGCACAACCTGCCAGTGGTAGCCACTACTCACTCGACTGAGTAGGGGGCAGGTGACGTGGCGGGCGCATCGTGTCGATGTCGTGTTGTTGATGCGAGAGGGCAAGGGTGAGGGATGAGGGTAGGTGACACAGCATGCGTGCTGTGCTGGTGTTGTGTTGTCGACACAAGAGGGCAAGGGTGATAAGGACAATGGAAAAGAGGGCGAGGACAAGGGTGAGGGTGAGTAGGAGGTGGGTAAAACGGCTTGCGTGTCGCATCGTGTCATCGTGTCAGCATTGTGTTGACAACATGAGGGGCAAGGGCAAGGCGATAAGGATGAGGGGGAAGAGAGCAAGGACGGAGTGAGGGACGATGTGGTTGGATGACACAGCATGTGCGCCACATCACATTGTTGTTGAAGTGTCAGTGTCATGTTGTCGACGCAAGAGGGTAAGGGCAAAGGTGACAACGGCAAGAGGAAGAGAGCAAGAGTGTAGGTGGGGGGCAAGTGATACAGTGTGCACATCATGTCGTGTACATTGTCCGAGTGTCAACATCGTGTTGTCGACATGAGGGCATGAGGGCAAGGGTGATGGGGGCAAGGGTAAATGGGGGGTGGGTACAGTGTGTGCATTGTATTCAAGTTGCATTGTTGGTTTGCATGCGAAGCGAGGATGAGGGCAGGTATAAGATGTGTGCATTGCGTCGCATCATTGCTGTGTCTGAGTCGGTCGATGTGGGAGGGTGAGGTTGACGCAACTGCATGTCATTGCCATCATCATTAGCAGGACACCTGTGCCAATCCCTACATAGAAGCCCAGCATACTTCATGATAGTGAATAGGAAAGAGTACAAAGCAATGTCAGGAGAAGTTCTTTACCTCCGCTGAGGGTAAACTTGAGCCCCTCTACAATGTTCCAAGTCAGGCTCGCCATTGATGGGATTGGGTGGGATCAATTTCTTGTCGTCAAACTGGATCACGACATAACATATCATGCGTCACAGCTTGACGATACATTAAACAATATATGCACTGAACTTGGACCAAAAGAATGGAGCCCAAGTTTTCCTAAAATAAAGTGTCACAGTCACCTGCATAGTTGTCTTCAAGTTCACCATCCAAGCCTGAGTCCTCCAAGTCCTCCAAGTCAATATCCAACTCCGCATCTGAGTCAGAGCACAGTGACATCTCACTATCCAAGCCCTCTAGGTTCTGATCGAACTCTTCCTCCGAAGGTTCTGGGTCCCCATCTGCAGTTTCTCCATCATTTTGCACCACACCATCTGTACCATCTCTGAGTCCATGATCATGATCATGGTGGACACTTTAATTTGAGTCTGCCAGCCCAGTTGTGAAATTGTAATGATGTCCGGCACCAGACCCATTGTATCACATATACATGTCCCTGTCAACAAAGCTGGTGACTTCAGCTTACGCATGTCTGAGGACAGAAATATTTCCTTACATATTCACATAATAGTTAGTCCAATCATCAATTTCACTTTGCACCCAGCCCAGTGATGGACCAGCTCACAGTAAACTGGACATGCACTGATCGACAAAGGCAGGAATAAGGTGGGATGCTCTCAAGACAAGGGAAGGGTCTAGAAAGCCAAAGGCAGCGAAATCCATGTCCAGCACAAAACCAACTTTGGGCAACCATGCAGATTTCGGCCTGCAGTGGTAATCGGGCTCGGAGCCATACCAGTATACCCAAAGGACTTCCATTGGTTGTACCGATAAGTTTCGAGACTCCGGTCCACAATGACAGATGTGAGCATGAAAGACCATCAACACGTGGGCATACCAATAAGGATGGTGTCCAGGTTTGGTTTCATGTGATAACACCATGATGTTGTTGTGAGTGCGCAGGTTGACAATGTCTTGCTCCCTGCATACATCAAATGTTGTATAGTTTACCTTCATACTTGCCATGGAATAAAGACAACCATCAAGGATGTGCACACTGTTCCATTGATCATCGGTGAAGATGTGATCTTCAGCTTCAAAGTCGAGATGGAGTAGATGGTATAAGAAGTGATCTTTTAGCTTTGGCAAAAATGACTGTGATGAGTCCATCAGCAGGATTGAAACAGAGATGAGAGATTAGAAGTGCCTTGACTGCA
>QFES01007101.1:1182-16171 GCA_003316375.1 Tylopilus plumbeoviolaceoides
GATTCGCAAGCCAAAGAAAGTAGAGAGATATCGAGTAAATCGGATCACGAGCCTGAGCGACTCAGAGTCACGATGTCGCGGAAAGTGGAGGAGAAGGGAAGAGCGACAATCATTCGAGAGTGCTGGGGAGAGCTCACGCTGTCGCCAATGTTTCGCCAAGAGATCGAAGCCAATTGACGGTACTGATGTGCACGATCATCTTCATCCACTGCAAGACTATTTGCATCCTGGGCTCGACTGTATGCCATTTTTTCAGCGGCACTTGCTCTCCCATACTGAACTCAGATAAATAGTGATGTTTTGTGGCATAAAGTAAGTACACGGCGCCTGCGATAATGAGGCGAGCGCATGCTGAAGGCTATGTGCGCTCGTTACATCCTGCTAGCTCTCCGATAAGACTCGGATAGCATTGTTTACAGCGCTGCGGGTGCTGATCACAAAGCCCCCGCCGTTTGAAACTAATACTTCGGGATTTGGACGCGTTGTGTGGCCCCCAAGTTCGTCTTGATGCTGTTCGATTGTGATGACATCTTACTTGAGTCGGGTACGTTTCAACTCGCTATGCATGGTTTATTACGACCACTCGTTATAAGATGATCATTTGGCATGTAGGGCGAATGCACGAAGCACTCTGAGTGTGCAAGATATTGCCAGTTCCAGTCGGCGTCACTAGGTTAAGTATGGGCTTGATCGCTACCTTCCTACGATGTTACAAAGTGATGCGATTGAAGTGGCTCATGATAAATGGAACGTAAGTGCGCATCAAACTTTGATGGTGGTAGTCAACGGCCTAAAATCGTGTGGCTAGCCGCAAACACTGCAGAAACTTTCCGCGAATCCCAAGATACACATGTACTAGTATGCGACAGGAGACCTGTCAATCACAACAGTGCCGAAATCCGTCGAACAGTTTGGCACATCGCATCACGATCTCACCGTCGGGTTCGATGAATCATCGAAGGCTTCGTTATCATTCTACAATGTCCGCTTTCTCGTCGAACATGCCATTCTATGCCCACGGAACTACGAAGCTTCTTAGTTTCTCCACGGTCATGTTCCTGCTTTATTGATTAATACCCGGGAGCATCTCAGCGGTGTGAATATCCTTTCCATAATGTACAATGGTGCAAAACGAACACAACGAGGCGATCAATTCTAAAGGCCCTCCCACGCAGCATCGTCAAGTATTTTAATCCTTCAATGGTCGTTTCTTCTGTCTCGTTAGTGGGTGTCCATCTGACGTAGTATGGGAGGCTATCTAATGCGCAGCCCCCCAAGGCCACTGATTCGCGTATCTCCGACTCTCAGAGGTACCCCTCAAGTGGAGCGAGAAGTGCATATAGTGGCATGCCTGCGGCCGGTCACCCAGTTCTAGTCGTCCGGCTCAACTGCCATGGCTTGATCCGAGCCATAAGAAGGGTCGTTCTAGAAGAAAGGGTTACTCTGCCGGGAAGGCGGGGATTAATGGGTTGCGCGTAACCTAACAAGGCGAATTACTCTATTCGACGCTTTCCCCAATGTAACTACGCGCCTAGCACTTTCGGCAATGCGCGCTGCCTCTTCCACACTGTCGTTCTCGCTAGCCTGTTATTGCGGTTTCGACCATGCGCACTTATCATCACCTGTACTGTAACTACGCCTGCTGGCAGTGCATCTCTGCTACATGCAGTCGCATGTAACCAAAATCTCAAGCATAAACTATGTCTCGACTAACTTCTAAAGCTCGGCGAAGTGTGACCTGGAGTGAGCTTTTCTCGAGGAAGTTAGACGAAACAGGCATTACTAGTATGCGATGGTGTCGGACTTATCCTGTTCATGCAGGGTGGAGGACGACATGCTGTGGGCATTGGACACGTCCGCTCTGACCCTGCTCATGCCGCCGCACCAGAGATTCCGAGCGATCAAATACGCTAGATTGATCGGGACTCAAGAGGACACCAGGAAGCGAAAAAAGGGAGGCAAAGTGACAAGATATGGGGGAAAAGAAGGCTGTGTGCAACGGAGACTGTAGTATTACCCCTTGACTAGATTTTCATTCGCGTTCCTGAAAGCAAGTGAATACGCAAGGCACGGAACATTATAACTTGACGGGACCCACTGAGTTAATGTGGTACGGGCTCTTCATGCCCAGCTGTACAGAACGAGGTAGGGCCGGGTTGACAGCTGCGCTCATTTGTAAGTCCAGGAGAACAGCATGTGGGATGGTCAATGCCGCATCATGCAATCTGCGATCTGCGCAGCTTCGACACAACTTCAAGTTACTAACATCCCCTGATTCTGAATTGGGGTCTGGCTGGATTCGACAGCTGGAGATCCATGCGGCATTTGTGCTACTGAATCAATAAAAGAAGTCAATCGGACCCAAGCTGAAAGAGTTGGGGTAGAGGCATTTTTGCACCACAGCCTGAGCACCGGACTCCTTCCCACGCATACAACGGTGGGCTGTGTCATGCCATTGATCATAGCGGCAATATTGACCCAAAACTAGCGGCGCAAGGCGTAGATAAAGAGGATGCAACAGGGCGGACCCCGGCTGTGATGCCAGAATGCTTGGAAGGATGGCGCGAGATCCCGGGCCATTCACTGGCAAGTTCTGCTTGACGATTTTGGTTTCGGTTGCCGAATTTGGCGAAACATTCTAGGTGCCAGTTTACATAATCTGCCGTGCTAGCAGTGCCGGTCTGCCAGTGTCCAACTTGAAGCTATTCCCACAACTTGAAGTCTTAAACTGACCCAAAACCTACCCAAGATGATAGCGCTTGGAGCGGCTAGAAAGTCTCCGATCATGAAGAAGCAAATTAACGAAAGTTCGATGCTTGAACTCTGCTGAATGTGGTACAGCGGTACGTCTACTGGTTGGAGCTGATTCGCAACCGTTCATTTGTAGAACCAAACTACACGGACCGATAACCAAGCCCGGGCCCGTCGAAAGTAGTCCCAAACATTTTTCGAATCCTTTTTGGTCAAAATACCAAAGATGGAACTCCTAGCTGGTCGGAAGGCAGGTGAGCGCTGCGCGCCCATTTTTCCGCATTTAAATAAATCTCAGTGCTGCCCTGATAGGTGTTTTCTCGTGTTTTCCCGGCTTCAAGAAGAATTTGACCATTTCTCATGTAGATTTTGAAGTACATGACAATGGCCTCTGGCTAGCCGATTGTCGACAAACCATGTTCGCATCCACTGGGTATATTATATTTTGTCAAGTCAAACAACATCTCCTTGTCACGGTCATAATAGACCGTGGCGTACATGAAACAAGTCTGTGCCCAGGCCTCGCCCGATATGGCTAGGTCTGGTTGAGGTCTGGTCATTCCTCGGAGTCGAATTATCGTCCTGATCTAACGGCCGCTTAGGTCATACATCTACTAATCAGAGAAACACCAACCGATCAGGGACACCGGCCATTTCCTTTTCACTGGTTATGGCATGCGGGGAGAATGAATGGGCGACCCGGCTGGGCCATATTGGCGTGGAAGCAGTGTTACGGGGGAATGATAAAAGCTCGACGACCATCTGGTCAAGCATAGGGCGGTTTCCTTTTTTCTGCAACATCTATCTACGCTGATCATGGCAAACCCCTACCCTATCGTTGGCATTGAAGGCACGGGCGTCCACTCGCGTCTTGAGCTCCACGATCTCCAGCAGAATGACATTCAGTTCTCACTCTTCATCCGTGCTTTCACCAGTGTTGAGAACATGAGTAGCGTTGAAGAGAGACAGAAACCCAACAGCTGGTGGCAGATGGGCAAGCGCATACTATCGTGAAGTTGACTGTGGCTCACCGATTTCAAGGATCAATTCACGGGTTACCCTATATCCCATGGAGGTAAGATGAACGTAGAGATATACTCACAATTTTATGACCGTTCTCTGGTAGTGGTGATCCGAAAGGGCCACAGCAGGCAGACTTGCAGTCACAGTGGGGTGGTGAGTTGTTAGGATCTATTGATAGCGAGGATTGTCAGCATTGACGGGATCGTATTCCTAGGCTACTGTTATCATGGCGGTCTGTGACTCTCGTCTAGCTTTCTTAACGTAGGTTGACATTCGAACAGCGGCTCTGTTCCCAACTTGGCACCGAGTCTTGGTTATGTTGGTCGAGGTATGTAGTACATTCCAGCGTCACTCATCTGATGGCGAATGACTGGTGTAGCAAGCTGTGGTAAACGAAGCGATTGCCATTGCCCACAAACTTGAAGCAAAAGATCCAGCTGCCCGAGCCGAAAAATGGGTGGAATCCGCGAAGACGCTGCGTTTCCCGTAAGTAACGATGAGACAGATTGGTATCAAGCCTAATTTTTTCTCAAGATTTTGGGATTGGACCGATCTTGAAACATCCAAAGAAGGGATCCCGAAAGTTTGTCAAGAGACCACGGTTGCAATTGTCAACCCTGGCGGATCTCGTTCGCGAGTCCCTAATCCCTTGAATCATTACAAATATGCTACGAATCCGGGTACCGCGCCTGACGTCAAGTACATGGGTAACTGGACCCGGACATATCGATGGGCTAACAAAGACGAGAATCCGACGAAGGAGATGTATGACCAGGCAGCTAAGTAAGCCGCATGTGCCAATGCTACTTACTCCGAGTGCTGACGTTGTCTCACCAGGGTGTTCTCTCAAGGGACTACATTGAACCTTTTCGGCGGCCCAATCGCGCTGCAACCTGTCACCTGGTTAAGGCAGAAGATTGCTGGATTGTTCACATACGATCTCACGGTGGAGGATGGATATGGCCCCAACATGTAAGTTATCTGACTCTCATAAAGACCAGTTGCTAATAGCGTGGCGTAGGTGGGCATATTTCTCCAACACAGGGGCTGCGGAGCACAATGTTTCGCCCCCGATGCCTGTAATGCCATGTAGGCCCCAGTTTTCATACTACTCGTTGTAGTCCTAATGTCTTGCCCAGCTTCGCTTGAGGAACCTCACAACATGGTCCATCTCGATACCGGGGGTAACGGGTCCATGGTACGCAATTCAAGGTTACCATCCCACTCAGCCATAAACTGATTTCGTGACAGTCTGTGAATGATTATGCAGGTAATGGCATTTTCTCGTTTAGTGGGCCATCTTGCTAACGGGATACACCTAGCCTTTGATCCAATTTTCTTCCTGCATCACACAAACGTTGACCGTATCTATGCCTTCTGGGAGTATGTCTATCCCGAATATTGGATCGGAAACGGTTGGAAGGACAGTAAAACAGGGCAAACCGTCCCATTCAGTATGTATATTTCCAGTTCCATATCTTCAATGATTAACCATCCTCCTCAGTAACCGACAACGGGACCTTTTGGCAGGACTCGAATGCTACAATAGACCAATCCACTCCTCTTCACCCGTTCCGAAACAAATCTTCGGATTATTGGACCTCAGATGCAGTCCGTGGCCTGCTGCCTGCTGGTCCAGTGAATAAATGTGGGTGGTATTGTGTTCGTTTAAGACCTCGTAACAAATACCTGTTTGAATAGACTACACATACCCTGCTATCACGGACCCTAACACGGGTGTCAAGGTACAGGTGGATGCCCCCTATGATACAAACAATCTAGCTCTCCGACAGCAGTTCCAACAAGCTCTTCACAATGAGTGGGGTCGAGATCTCAATGCCTTAGCCCAAGTTCATCAGGACTTCCCCATTCCATTACCTTTCTCCGATCTCCTGTTGAAAAAGGAAGACGACCTCTTGCACCTCCGTCAGTTCGCCATCGTTGGACACCTCCCGGAGTTCGCTTTCACTGGATCGTATCGTCTCGAGCTCTACATGCTCCCAAACATTATCAAACTGGTACCGGAGGTTCTGAAGCAGGCATCTGGAGTTTTGCAGCCAGCATCAGGGCTTTTACAGCCGGTAACGAGTGTTTTACAACAGGGGGTATCGATGGTCGAGGATGCGGTAACTCACGTCGTGAACAACATTACCGTCCTCGGGCGTGCGGATCCCGACAGATGCCCTGCCTGCAGAGAGCGACGGGCTGCTGGGAGTCACATCCGTGGTTATATGCAGCTGGACCCCCGCCTCGTTCTCTACCTTATTGCTTCGCTTGATCCTACTCAGCTTGGTTCAATCACCGAGCTGGATCATATTTCTGCCCTACTCCATGGAAGTTTTGGGATGAGGCTAGTGCGGGCTGACGGAACGAAGCTCGCTGTGGCGGAACCAGGCTTCGAGGACGAATCGCCCATCGAAGAGGCAAAGTTGCCCAAGTTGACGCTGTACTCGCAAGTTATCAAATTCCACCCCGACGACCCCACTGTTCCTATCCAGCATGGCGAGTACCAGACTCACGGCACGTTTGGAACGGACCACGGATGGAAGGGGGCTTAGGTGAGTTTCATGGTTTATGGGCCTGAAGTCGCGCAGCTTACATCACGAGGTGTTCGATGCCCGGACCGAAGACATGCGCGAGGACACTGAGTGACCACTGTCGGCCAGAATAACAATGACCTCTTCTACCATTTTGTACGAGGAATGGAGAAAAAAAGAAAAAAAAAAGATGATGTATTCAGTGTACGATGTTCTGTATGTGTCTGAATTTCTTGATGTCAATGGTATCCACGATTGCCGAATAATGCGCTCTGCGTGTTCTCTTCGATCACGCAAGTGTCTCGACGATATGATGTTCGTGACCTCGCGGAGTTTTTGCGCTGATGGCACAGGATCACGATACATGCCAGGATCACGATACATGCCATACCACATCAAGGTGGCTCGGACGCCAGGGATCCTGGGTCCCAAGTGAAAACGCCACTACACAATGCGAAAGATAGCCACAACCATATCACTTCACAGTCAGTCCTCATGCTGCCGCTTCGATTTCAGTAATAAAGCTCCATCCACGACACCCATGGACTCTGATGAGAAATCTCAATTCAAGTTGAACGTTAGAATTTACCCAAAGACTCACCCCAATGTCTATAGTTTTTTTTTACGTACGGTAATTGCAACTCTTGCTGCATGGTTCATGTGAAAGGAACGCGGGTGATATATGAGGGGATGGCTTTTGAGGGATTCAGTCTGAGGGGAGCCACCAAAAATGTCGTAGACAGCATCCATAACGGCAGCCGCAAAGATGCCAGTGTGGCATGATTTAAACCAGCCCCAGTTGAAAAAGGTGGACGTCCTCGAGACAGCATTGATGACTCGGGATAGGAGCGGCGCCTGCTCCGGCGGCCAGCTGAGCTCCGAATAGATAATCTCGTCGTGTACAGCAGGACTGTCGACGATAGTCACTTTTCCCTCTGCACCGCAGTAGAGCGCGAGATGTGCAAGGAGGGGATTCCTGCTGTGCTCTTTGATGTACAGATGACCAGGAATGTTGAGGATGGCTGGGATGAGGCTGGATCTTGAGAAGGACATAGGCATGTTTATGGCCTAGACGAGTTGAGTGTTCCTTGTAAGATGTCACCCTGGTGACGACAAAGGGGTGCTTGGGCACACGTTCAAGCTTCCCCACTTAATATTGTACGCAAAAGGGTAGAGCCGGAGGACATAAAGTAGATCTTGTATGGTAATTGTAGAAGATTCGGAGGCGAAAGGATATTCAGTGGGGTCGGGAAGGAGCCGAAAATTTGGCCCAGTAGGGTAAATGAAGTCCATGGCGATGGCGATGTAGGAGGGGAAAAGATTAATTAGGGGTTGTGTCGAGAGGGGTCCCGTGGGAAATCATGTCTATAATTTAAAGGTGCGTGGCCTGGTAGTACAGCTACTACCAGGCCACCGTGGCGGCGTCCAGGTCTTCAAGGCATTAATCGTGAAGAATGGACAAGATACCTACGTTAACGGGGCTGTCGCGGCACTGTAACTTCTCTCGCCCCGAACACGGTCCGGTCACTGACACGGTGTCACTCTTTGCCAGCGTACTTGCTCCCTCGCATCGAGTATCTCGCCCGCTCCTTGTTTTCACAGGTCACGCTCAGCGCTCGTTACGGCGCACCCTTCGGTCTCCAACCTTATGGAAGCCACGTCGCGCCCAGCTCGCTGGCCCTCTCTCTGGTGTCGACGTTGCGACGTGCATCGACACTCATCACCTCGCGTTCTCTGATCAACCTATCGGACGCCACTTCTCGCCGGCTCAACCGCACGCTGGCGTGCTCTCTCGTACCGACGCGACGTGCATCAGCACTCATCACTGTGTGTCCCAGGTTTCCAACTAGCCGGACGCCACTGGCTCTCTCGTGCGTCGATGCGCTCTGCGATCAGTGTCCTCTGGTACTATCAATTCATGTGCACATTCTCGCGTCTATTGGTATCTTATTGATGTTCGACGCGCCCAATGACAAGAATCCTTTGAGGCCGACCGAAGGACATATGAATGGCATCGAGGCAGTATGGTGCTCGACGCGCTTTCCGAGATAGGCTTCTGTTATCCCATCCTCCCGTCGGCGCCAGAAGCTTTAGAGTCGGTGTGCCGATAGTCAATTGTTCCAGTAAGCCCTGCCGTCTTGGAATTGAAGAAAATCGAGGTTGAAGCTGGGAAGTGTCGTATACGAACTCGTCACAGAATATGGAGATTCGAGGATGCGGACAAAACACGTCGGTGAGGCACCGTTCCCTTGGTCAACTGTCTGGATCTCAGAGGCGGCATCTCCTGTTGAGTAAACAGATGTAGGTGGCGACGACCCCGAAGGATTCAGGGAGAAATGCACTTCGAGAAGTCCAGTGGTGACAACGAGAGTGGCCTTCAACTTGAAGTTGGTTTCGCAGACTTGATCTTCCTCCAGGCGTGCTACATAACAATGACGAGCATGTACCGCGTGGTCAAAGACAATCAATAAGGGATGAGTCAAGAATCAAGATGCTACCACTGACAGTATATGCGCCTGACTGCGTGAGTTAGGTGTGGTGAAAATAGAAGCGTATGTACACATACGATGCGATGCTTTCAACACTCCACTCTGAAATTTCACACCTAACTAATGACTGGGGATGAAGTGGAATCGATGGTGCCAGCGATGAAGTGGGAGGCTAGCAAATGTCAATGGCTCAGGAAGTGATCCAGGCGACGGTACATCGAAGGCTCGAACAACTCACCGGATTTTCCAAAACATTGAATCAGATATTCCGCTGCAACCTACCCAACTTGAACTTGAAAGTCTACTTATTGGAAGCGGGTGTTATCACCGGCCGCAGGTACTTTGGCATACTTTTATTCATGCCAACTTGAAGCTCCGCTGTCAACTTTCTTTGCTACTCACCGCGGTCAAACGGTGGTCACAGATATCGAAGATGGCTAGCATGCCAGTGTTCAGATCAATCATATTTTGTAAGTAGTCGGAGTGGTTATCATTCGCAAGGACTCGGAAACAGGTGTCTAAGTATATCGTTTGATCCATTTCTAGCGCTCATCACCCTCTTCTCCCTCGTCGTGCTGGGTATATGTGCCTCCTTTGAGTATCAACTTGCTGGGACTGTAGATGTCACCACAGTCTTTGTTCCGTTGGGACTCGGTGCAGCCAGTTTATCAGTCGCCTCTCTTCCACTCTTGTGAGTGGATACAGTTATCGTCATCCCTCTGTCGTCCTGACGGTGAGATAGCTTATATTTGGGAAACGTGCACACTCGTTTCTGCACTTCGAGGATTTTGTTCGAAATAATCTGGTTCTGTATGTCATGACCTACTGTTTCTTCCAGCCGTCTGACAAATTTTACAACAGTTTTGCTGTGGCTCTTATGGGCAGGAACCACCGCTTATACTGTTGTCTCAACAGTAATCTACTATTCCCCCACTGACCCGCTGTTTATATCGGTTGAAGTATTCGCCTTCTTAAACTCCTTCTGCGGTATAGTCTTTGTTGTTGTCATATTCGACGTGCTTATTTTTATTTCCTCAGCATTCATCTACTACATTGTTATATTCTTGTATACTATCATCAATGCCATCCGTGGCAGAAGTATCTGGACTACTTCGGTTAAGGAAGCCGCTAATGCTGCTACACCTGGTGTTGTCGTCATTCCTATGGCCCAGCCTCTGTATCTAGCATCCGCGCAACACGGCAGTTATCCCCCCAACGTTCCTCTTAACCAGCCATACAATCTTTACTGTCAGCAAGTCCCAGCCCAAGCCCCACTTGCACAGCCCTACAATACGTATCCTCAGCCAATTCACCCTCAAGGTGCTTCTAGCCCGCAGTACAACACTTATCCTCCCCTTCAAGTCGGCCAGAATCAACGCTATAGTTACTTCGTTGCTCCTGACGCTCCCCAACTACAGACTAGCTATCCTGGCGATAGTCTGGCGGGGAACAACACCACTCTCCCCCCGCAGCCTATTTATAACACACATCCGGTGCATGGTTCCCAGGCCCCGGTTCCTGTGCCTAGTGGATATTAAGTGTAAGTGACTGTTTGCGCGGTAACCACAATCCCAATCCCGGCGTGTTTTCCGATTTCACGAAGAGTTCATGGATTTGACCATCCTCCATGCAGGTTTTGAAGAACGTGACGATGGCGTCGAGGTTGGTTGAATGTTGACAAGCTATGTTCGCATCCACTGGGTATATTATTGCTTTTGGCCCCAACGCGTCGCGATAGATATGTATGAGACAAAATGTGGAGCCGAATATGGTTAGGTCTGGTCAGTTACTTGCTCCTTGGAATCGAATTCGTCCCGATCTGACAGCAGATTATCGGATTAGGTCGTACATCAAGGAACCACTGGCACCATCCGATGGGGACAACCCGCCATTGATTTGTCAAGCTGTACTTGTCGTGGCATGCGGAGCGAATGAATGAGCGCCGTGACGGAACCAGACTTTGATGATGAAGCGCCCTTGGATGTGACTATGTTACGCAAGTTGACGCTTCACTTGCACGTAGTCAAATTTCACTGCGCCTACTTCTCCCATCCAGCACGGAGAGTATACAAGACTCACGGAGTCACGGTGCTTTTGGAACAAACTAAGGGTCTTAGGTGAATTCCTTGGTGTATGTACCTAACGTTGCGCAGCTTACCTACCGAAGGCGCGAAGTAATGACGACAATGGCCCCCTCCTGTACGAGGAAAGATGAAAAAGGATAAAAGAGAAGAAAACAGGACACGGTGGAAGTATTCAGCGTACGATGTTCTGAATTTCTTGATGTAGTATTGTTGGATCGATTGCGCAAGTGTTTCGACGACATAATGTTGGTGAGTCTGAACTGACGCGATAGAAATGCATACCATACTGGTACGTCAGTGGTGGACTATTATGCATTACTGTCGAAACCTGGGTGACATGCATACACATTCGGGATCGGCAAGCAGGTCTTCTTTTGAACAGGACCGTCGCCAATAAATCACCGGTCTAATACCAATGACTCGGTCAATGGATCTGGCACTTAGCTTTCGCTTTTTTTGGCCCTGAGTAGGGTTTATGAGAGTAAGGTTGATCGCTGGCAGTTCCAGCTTGGTGCGCATTTCGGAGTTCGCATCTCGCGAAAGCTATCGCCGAGGATTAGACTACGCTGAACATCTCTGTTTCAGCGGGTTCAAACAGATAGCTAGGTCGGGAATGAAGGCGATTGCGGGAATTGTCGGTGGTTCTGCAGCGGAGATGAGGTCACCCAATAAGGACAAACAATAAATTTCCAAGTCCGCGAGTCTGAAAGAACAACCTAAAAGAGGCAAGTATTGTCAAGACGAGAACAATGGGAAGAGGACGACAAAAGGACAGCCAGAGGTGGGACAATGACCTCAAGTTCACCTTCGTCTTGGCTCGTCAGTGACGGAAGCCCGACGATATAATCATTCCTTTGCGCTCTTATATTCTCTCCAAGTCTTCCTTCGCTGTCATCCTGGAAACACGACTTCAACTTATGAGTGAGTGAACAAGGCTTAGTCCAAATCAAAGTGCTCACTTTCACAGTATTCCACCGCGCGTCGCTCAAGCGTTCTCCTCGAACTCGCACTCGAAAGCACACATCTGCGGATATGGACATCGCAGGTCCGCCAGCCCGCGATTCCAGCCTCACTCGTCAAAAAACGCGACCGCCGCCCCTTCAAATTATTCCTGAAATGTCAGAAAACGACAACGCCACCCATTCACCGACGACTGCCCGTCCAACGCAATCTATGCGACGACCACAGTTGATGGATTCTCGCATTACGCTCTCTGCTTATACTTTCTCAATCGATGATGCGCTGCTCATGTTCGGCGGCGGTGGCGAGCCTCGTTCACCTGCTCTTTCTGCTTCTTCCTCCACTTCCGATGGCGCGTCGAGTGAAGGTGTACCCGCTACCCCTCGCGCTTCAGATGACGAGAATGCTTCCGACTTCATGCTTTCCACACGTTATCTCCACACACAGCGCATATCCATTCGCCCTCTTTGTATCACCAAGACGCGCTCTTTGATCTGCCAAGAGGATGAAGATGTTCATAGCTTCTGCGAGAAAGAAGACCAAGCCATTCATCATTCGGCGACTAAAGACATATATGAACGCTCGACAGAAGCCAAGGTGGCAATGGAAGCTGCAGAAGCGGACCATGACTTTTACAACCGCGAATTCGAGAGTTTCATCTCTCTCTGTCCTGCCACTCCTTCGCCCACCTTACCAGCACGGCGAGATTCCCTAGTCATTGTCACTGAGACTTTGCCCCCCGTGGTCGACGTCGCCAAGACGAAACCTCGGGGCCGTAGCAGACACTCAAAGCCTCTTCCCCTTCTCCCGCCTGTCACTCCGCCTCTTTCAACTTTCCCTCCAATCCAAACTCTCCCTTTGGTGCAGACAGCCGCGCGAAGATCAGTTGTCCGTCGGAAGCGCAACGTCTCTTCTCTTCCCAACTCTCTGCCTCTGCCACCTCCAGCAGTGGCCCGCCCTCTCCCTCGAATGGAAGTTCCCTTGGACATCGATGATTGTGTCTTCCACGAAGAAAGCTTTGATGTCCCGTTTCGAGAGTCGATCTCCGAGCGGGATTGCGACACGAAGGAGGAAGCACGTATCAACTCTGAACCCTCTTCAATGTACACGGTTCCTAGCGCAAGCCCGCTCCCACTTGCATTCCCAGAAGGGCCCATTTCTGGAATGTATGGTAAAGCCATACTTCCTCGTTCGAGCACGGACTCGGGTGCTCCCCGTTCTTCCACCGATTCTACCCCTTCCTTGACATCTTCAACCTTGTCAGATGGTCCTATTTCTCCATTGCCCTTCCCAAGCTCGCCTTCCGAAGATCGCTTGTGTAGCCGTTGGTCAACTAGTACATTAGGCTCACTCGCTGTGGAGCCACCACGGCCAAACATGCTTATCTCGCCTTTTATTAATGTTTTTGGTTCTCGATCGCGTCGGGTTCCTCCCCCTCTCCCAAAGATGCCTCCGCAGGTGCTTAAGGGCAAGCATGGCTGTACGCCGAGTGCTTCTGGCAAACACATTCGCGGTCAGGATTCGCGGTCCTCAACGTCAAGCACAGGGTCAACCTCTTCTGACAGTGATAGTCGTGGTGGATCACCTAGTGGGCTGAAGAGGAAGCCAACTCCGGTGGCAATGTTCCTGCGCGCTACCTAACGATTTCGAATGATCTGACGACTCGTGTTTTGGACGGCATGTTCGACATCTTCAGGCTACCTTTAATGACTGTACATTTTCGTCATTCTACCTAATCATCTCGTATCATCTTTCTCTTTTATCTGATGCGGGCGTGTTTATTGTATTCATTCATTGCATATCACGCTCATTCTACATACACACACATACGGTCATCGCTGTAGCTTAAGAGCACCTGCGCCCACATCTTCGTTTCCTTCTCATGGACTTCTCGCCAGTCGAATGTAGCTGTAGTCCACGAATGAATGGTTTTCATCACTCACATATTATGATAACCGAGCGGCGCGAACCACTATCATGTGTCGCCTCATTAAGGCGGCGCCTTCTTCGGTTCTGAATGGATAACCTCGTGTTGGGCAGCAGGGCCGTCAACGAGGGTGGAAATTTGACAAATCACCGCGCCGCCGTCGTTGTGCCGCCGCAGTCATCGTGGCCGCCTCGCGTGGTGGGGATGGACATAGGGGGCGCCGCGGACGCACATCGTGCAACCATTCTTGAGGTGGGATCGTCGACATTCTAGCGGGCACCAGTGGTAGTATAGTTGTTGCTTCGCGGTATGGTGAAACTGGACAGAAGTGGCAGGGAGCAGGCTTTGCCACCGTCATCGTGCCAGTCACCTCCTGCTGAGCTACTAGAGGGACTCAGAAGGTGGCCCATCACCATGACACCTCGTGGTCTACAGGTTGTGCCAACCGTCATCGCGCACAACGTCCCGGAATCGTGATGGCGGTGAGTTACAGTTACTTCCCACGATTATGGTTTCGTCGGAGCCGCTATGTCACGGTTGAGTTGCCAGAGTGTCGAATCCTCAACGAGGCTGTGGCAACTTGCAGCGGGCCCCGCGTACTATTATTCTATCGACAGGTCGAATCTTTCCTCCGCAAGGCTACCGCATGGTGGCAAGCGGATGCTCTGAGAAGAAACTTACCAAGGAGCTTGAAGGAAGTGCGCAATTTCCAGTCCCACTGGCAGCCTTAGGCTGTGTTAGTGATCATTTCCTCGTATGATCAGCGAGTCAGAAACGTCACAGTGAGCACGCCTCCTCTCCACATGCAGCAGTGTGTTCCTCTGTTCAAAGTTGAACAGGTTCGACGATCTTTCCGATTCGGACTCCACTCCATGCTAATGTCCGCTCGGCCCCCAGGTTGTTTCGATGCTGCCTCCTATTTCCCACCACGCATTGTACTTGTGGTTAACAGCTCTGAAAGTTTCCCTCATATTGCTGCAGACAAATTACAAGGATGAGGATAAGATAAAAATTTCTGGAGAGGTGCTTTATCATAACGAACCATGTCGTTGCTGACGACCAGACTAGAGTTAGGTTCCCCGCCAGGGCCTGTCTTCCTGACTGAATTCGCCACTTTGTCTGGCCAATGATGCTCGTTATATCCTGCAGATGCTATTTTTCTTCGGGATCAGCGATAATACTCAGCTCCGCGGCTCACTCTCTACGGTTCAAACTGTT
>QFES01007102.1:7892-19709 GCA_003316375.1 Tylopilus plumbeoviolaceoides
GGACGAGGACGTGGGACATGCCCTGGTGCGGAACGAGATCGAAAAAGACGTGGGGCGGACGATGCCGTTGAATATCTTCTTTGGGGGAGACGGAGTGGGGGTGTGCAAGCTGCGTCGGGTGTTGACCGCATATAGTCGGTAAGCGTGTGGGTCTTTGGTTCGCGGTGTTCTGCTCACGCCCACCGCGTACTGTCGTTCGCATTCGTTGACTTGTCCTCAGACGCAACGCAGCCGTTGGCTACTGTCAAGGGATGAACCTCGTCACCTCGACGCTCCTCCTGGTGCACGCCGACGAAGAAGAGGCTTTTTGGGTCCTCTCGGCCATCATCGAGTGGATCCTCCCCGACGACTTTTTTTCGCCGTCGCTCCTGCCCTCGCGCGCCTGTCCGCTGGTGCTGTTGGACTACGTCCAAGAGCTCCTGCCCAAGTTGCACACGCACCTGGTCGAGCTGGGCGTAGACCTCGCCGCGATCTGTTTTTCGTGGTTCTTGTCCCTGTTTACGGATTGTCTTCCGATCGAGGTACGCGTCCGCGAGATGATCGTCCCTGAAAAGGCGTGCTCACGTCTCTACCAACACAGACGCTCTTTCGCGTCTGGGACGTCTTTCTCGTAGACGGGCTTGACGTCCTCTTTCGGGTCGCGCTCGGGATTCTCAAAGGTAACGAACAGGAACTGGTCCAGTGCGAATCGATCTCGGCGGTCTATGTCGCGTTGGAGAACCTACCGACGCGGATGTGGCAGCCAGACAAGCTGTTACAGGTGCGTGTGCGCTTTTGTCTGTCATGTTAAAGTTGTGGACGCGTGTCTAGATGGAGCTCGAGTTGAGGACGACGATGACGCATACGGATCTGGTGCGACGTCGCAAGTCGCACGCGGAGAGATTGCGCCAGCTTGTGCCAGGTTCGTGATTTTGGACCAATGGACCCTCGTGCGCTGTGCGTCGTGGCTAAGGTCCACTCTCCTCTCGCTGCGCCCGTACTTATTCATAGAGCAAATACACTACGCATCAACTCCCACCTTTTTTCTGCTGTCCTAAAAGTGATTTATGTATTCGTTGATCAGCGGACATACCCACTTGTAGAATGGGCTTTTACATTTACTGTACGATTAGTAGACAAGATACATGTGACCAATAAATTATGACAATAAAAGCTTGGAGTTCATTACAAACCACTTAACACTCAATAGTTTACCAGACGTATGGTACAAGCTTCGCAGGTACCTTGCGCATGTATGCGGGATACTCCTTGGCCCCATCGTCTCGGAGAATAGCATCTTCCTATCATGTAGACATTACAAAGTTAGTCATGGATGATCGTGTTCGTGGAAGACCAATACCTCGATGCGGATCTTGACCACAGTCACGACTGCAGCAACGACGAGTACAAACAGGGGGGCATACGACCAGTACATGAACGTCCAAAGGGCTGTTTGTGACAGCGAAAGGCTGCGTCAAGTTAGTCCCAAACGCACAACTTGAAGGAACGGAAGACGTACGAGTAGAGAGGATGGCGAACCCAAGCATACGGCCCTGTCTGAACAATCCTAGATTTCTCGCGACGCTGACCCAAGGATGATATCAGCGACCTGGACTACACACGCGCGATTCAGACACACGTACCCCGATAGCGTGAAACTGGTCCCCGAGATGGTCAAATACATGATCCATAAGAGATTGCATGGCGATGCTCGCGACGCTGGCAGCCACTCTCACTGTGCTCTTCCGGAGCGCCGGATCTAGCTCTACGCCACGAACCACATCTGGCAGTGCGAGGGGGCGCATCCACTGCGGTTGTTGGCATCCAGCAGCGACGACGGACACGACATAGAGCGTGGGGATGAAGAAATAGACGAGTCCATCGATTGGAGAGATGAGCACGGAGAGACGTGTGGGCATGGATTCGGGTCGGACGGGGCCGCTCTTCGATCTGGCTTTAACAGTGGCATCACCGACTTTCGAGAAGGTGTATCGAAAGTGGTCCACTGTGCAGAGAACGATAAAGATTTCAAGCAGCTGGTTGGTCGAGAACATGGCGGAAATGAGCAGACACGCGAACAGGCTGGAGACTTGATATAGGATCGTAGACGCGATGATGTCATTAGATGATTTAGGGGCGGATCCCACACCGACTAGATCATCAATCTTGTTGTCTCGTAAGTACCTTGGTGAGACCTTGAACGAAAATATAAGCGCAAGGGCGATCGCTCGTACCATGGAACGTAGGACTAAAACATAGGGCACTGGAACGCCATGCATAATATTACAACGCTACGTCGTGTTAGTCATGACTGCCAAATGTGAGAGAAAGAGGACAGAGAGCATACGAGTAGAGAGGGCGACGGACCCAGGCGTAGGGGACTGTCTGAGCGATCCTTAGTTTCTCGCAACGCTGAAGTCATAAGGGAAATCAAATCAGACACATCGACAAAGCGAGGGAACACGCATACGTACCCCGATAGTATGGCAGATTAGATATTCAAACACCTTATTTCTGAGGACACTATTAACGAGGAGACAAGCAAGCACCCTTATCGCATCCTTCTCCAGTATAACGCCAAAGACGACATCAGGCAACGCAAATACATTCACCCAGTGCTTCTGAAATCCAGAAGCCACAACGGTAAAGACATAGATCGTGGTGGGGAGGAAAACGACGATCGCTTGGGGTAAGTTGAAAGGGTCTCCTAAGGAGACTGGGGGTACTAGTAGGTGTCGGCCCCGCACGGGACCACTCTTAGTGAGCCTGGCTAAAGACATGCTTAGTTCTGAACATGGCAATACTAGTACATGGCTCTGCGTCACGGGAGCACAGAAACAACAAAGAGTCCGAGGAACTGGTTAGAAGAAAACAAGTAAGAATAAGATTAGGCCAGATTCTAGTAGTACGTACTGACTCATATGTGCGACTCGGATACGCACATCCAACCATGGGTAAAGTCCCAGTCGGAGTCGGCTGTCAGTAATAGAGAGTACAAGAAAGACAAGGGTTGGATAGACTCGAATTCCGGATTCTCAGCAAGGTGCTTTCGCTCCGAGTGACATCTGAAATTTTGCATAAAATGTGGATTAGCAGGAACTAATGTCAATAATTACATAATCGAACCGAAAGAGAGTGTCACGTTGTCACTGTGGCGTCGAAGGAATCCTTTCCACGACTAGTACTGGCGATTGTCACTTTCTTCCATGCGTCAAACTTCGTCGCATCTGTATTACATGGAACAGTTCAAACATAAAATGGATTGGCCACACAGCACAATTATCGAACCGGTCAGAGTCTCAGGAAGATTATTTCCAATCTGCACAAAAACTTCGTCAGTGAACCGTATACCGTCGTACACCACATCCCATGATACAGCTATAGCAGACAGATCATCTATCTACCAGACGTACGGTATGAGTCTCGCAGGTACCCTATGCATGTACGCGCTATCGAATTTAACAGATCAAAGTGCACGACAAACACTCGCTAATTCATTGCTAACACTGGCAGGCCCAATACGTGTTGATAACCATTGACTACACATTTTCACACTGCAGCTCGTGACCAGGGCAATATTCAGACACCACTCTTATACCTGATGGAAAGACTAATGAGTGCATACATGCTAACTAATGAAAAGTGGTCTTACCTTGGTCACCGGCCATCACTTGGAGGAATTAGAAGACTTGTAAGTGTCTCCGCTGGGAGAGGTGTAGTATCCTGTGCCACCGTTGTTGTAGTAAGTCGAACCATTGGGGTTGCTGTAGTAGTAGCTTCCATCGCTATCAAAGTCGAGTCAGTGACTGGACAAATGATGGATAAAATAGTACACACGAATTAGAGTAGTGATACCCAGTTCCAGCACTTCCATAGTCGCGAGAGCAATAGTGGTTGCCCTGTCGCTCGGCGGTCGACATGAATGAGACCGACACGATCAATGACTCAGAGTCTGCTCACCTGGCTGTTGGTGCCACTGCCGGTGTAAGCGTAGTCACCAGTGTTGGAGTTGCTGCTCTTGCTTGACATTGTCGATGAGATAGGAGGAAGATAGGAAACGAGCGTGAATTTATAGCTACTGTTAATGATTGTTGTTATTTGTTTTCGGATTAGAACCTCTTCCTCAAACTTGAAGCAAAGAGGCTAGGTCGTGTGGATACAACGTGCTCACTGTGCCACTTAATGTACTTCGAAGTCATGGCACATAAATATCCGCTATCCAGCCAGCTATCGATACTGCATCCGAGTTGCGGATGTCAAGGTCAGTTCCTGCATCATGTATACATGAGAATAGGTAGAATAAATGTTGCCAGACGTCCTGAATCTAGAACTCGATCATCCGCTCACTCAATGATGACACTCAGGCAGTCAGGCTATTGCATCTCGACTGAGGTGCGGCTTAAACTACTGTAAAAATATTCAAGTAACCATTTCACCCCCTAATTTACATTTTATCTGCTTAGGAATCGGAGGCACTGCTCTAAACTGGCACTTTCTGGTTTTTTGCAAGCCGCAGTCATTTTTGGCTTGCATAGTATGCCAGATCCACCTTGGTGCCGAGTTTACTTCTGCAGTGGCTTGCTCGCCGCTGACAAAGTCTTTTCATTTTCATCCTGCACCTGGCCACGCGGGATGACTTCAAGTCTGTTTCTGGCCAAGTCTCTCCCAAGAACCTGTATCCTTCCTCTTCACTTGACACTGTCGAAAAGCTATCTGGTGCTCTGGCTCGAATACATTCACATCAAGGGCCCGTGCGAGTTTCTCATCATACATCCTTCATACTTAAGTTTGCCATCTGCAGGATCTCGATCGATGGCTAATCGGCTTCCCTCACTCCCGACGTGTTAAGTTTCCATATCATCCTCTGTCCACCCCTGATCATAAACATAAGTGACCCAATCAGGCGTCATCGAACCTCCTTGGGAAGTATCTGGCTGCCGGCTTCCCGTTCTGATGCTGGGTACCCATCTCCGCGTACCAGTTGTGACTTCACGCACATACACGGGTCAGGTTGAAGAATGGAGGGATACTGTCGAACAGCATGCCGCATATTTTCCCACAATCAGGATGGCTGTTTTCATTTCCGATACTACGGATCCATCTCTGCGGCTGGTGCGCAGTCAGATGGTGCTGGTCCTGCAGTGTCTGTCATGTAGGACTGCCAGGGGGCGTCCTTCGGACCTTGGTGGCCTCTCCATTCTTTTGCTTTCACTCACATTATACGGGTGTGTGGGGGCCCAACATTTGGGACCAATGTGGGGCCGCTGGCCCGGGCTTTGGCGTTTTGCTCGAAACATCGTTAGTATTTACATAAGTTACCTCGAAACTGCTTTGCGCGTGCGGGTGTCTCTCCTGTCACTACAACGCTCCACTTGGTTTGTTCCGTCATGTACCCAAGAGCATATTCGACAGCATATTCACCGTCGGTCAGACATCATGTAGGACATGTTCGCGTCATGGTACCCTAACTGCTGACGAACGTGCGCATACAGGAACAACTTACGCGCGCGCCTCAGTCGGCTCACCCGACGGTCTACCACCACAATGTTTCCGCCGCCCAGACACTAGCGAGCCTTCGCGACAAAGCCCAGTGGCTCAGAGAAAACGAGCACGGCTTGCAAAAGCAGATTGACTACTATCAGACTTCCCTCAAGAAGGTCCAAGCGGCATTGAACACCACAGTCAACAAAGCCAACGAGTTGCAAAACTTCCTGGCGTCCATCTCGAGACTCCCTAACGAGATCCTGCTCGCGATCTTCGAAGAGGCAGTAGCCCGTCAGGATCAGGGGATCGCTCAACGTGCAGAGTTTACCATCTCCAAGGTCTCCCGTAGATGGAGAGAACTGGCGATTTATTCCCCTCGATTGTGGCAGCGCGTGTGCCTCACCCCGCGCGTCGCGCCAAGCATGCTGGAGATGTACAAGTCCAGGGCTTCAAGAGCGCTCGATATCGAAATCTGGGGGTGGAGAGACAGGAAGGACTTTCAGCGCTTCGACACCGCGCTGGAGACGATGCTTGATTCGTTCAGTCGTTGGCGCAGCCTATCAATTGCCTGCGTGTGTGACACCCATCTCTCGCACCTCACCCTCAAGCTCTCTCAGATCAGGAGCTTTTCAGGATTAGAACACTTCACGTTTCGGGCGCTGCGGCCGGGGCAGACCTGTTCCGTCTCCTTTCTAATGGAAGCCGCCACCGCGGCACAGCCCCCAACTATCCGTCAGGCGCCGTCTCCGTGTACACTCAAATCTCTCGACGTGGAGAACTTCATATTAACGGGGGATCTAGCAAGCATACACGCACATGCGATGCAAGGCTTCTCAACACTATCCTCATTGACGTTAAGGCGATACAGCCAAGACACGCGGTCCTCCCGGACCATGATCGAGTTCAGCGCCTTCCGCGCAATGCTGGGTGGGCTTCCGTATCTGACGATGCTTATGCTTTACGGGCAACCTCTGCGCTTCCACACCGGCCCGGTCAGCAGCTTGCAAGGTCAACAGGATCCCACTCACGGGAGTAGCATTGGGGCCGCTCTTGGTGTCACTGTTAACCCTACGACGATTTCCCTCCCACAACTCCACACCCTTGTGCTCCACCCGGGGTTGCTGAAGTCACGTTCAAGTTACCCCCAACAGATCATTTCCGCTATTCACGCACCTGCCCTTCGGCACTTCGAACTCATCTTTCCGGAATCGAAGTTTTCGGGACAGAGCGTCGTCAAGCAATTATTTGTGGATACGCTCCCTCCAATTTCCACCTCGTCCTCGGCCGCTACTTCCTGCGGTTCTTATCCATTGTCTGCGCCTGCGACAGAACACATGAACAGACGGCGGCCTCGTTTCCCGCACGTTGAAACCTTGGTCCTCCATAATGTATCAAATGCAGGAACGGCCCTAGCATTCATACACGCGTTCCCATATACGACACAAGCTACGTTTGGAGGTGTCGACGCTGGTTTTTTCCTAGATGTCTTGTGTTCTAACGCAGCATCGGTTGTTGACACTAGAGCCGGGATGGGGACCAGTCTGGGCAGAGGGCCAGGGTCCAGGTCAGGAGTGGGGGCAAGATCAGGATCAGGATCAGGGATATCAGCATACGATTGCAGCTGTGCCCGAGTCGCACACTGGCATCGACTTCACACCCTCACACTCCATCAACCCTGCGAGGAAACCCTCATAGATCTTTGTGAGTGGATGCGCAGGGAATATAGGCAGGGTCACTCCATTCCGACACTTATCGTGGAAGGACAAATCGACCAGTCTCACGATAGTTGGCCATACCTAGAGCGCGCCCAAAATTATACTAAGGTAGCGGTCGTGGAGAGCCAACCCCCCGCCACAGCGGTGGGCTGACAGGACAAGTCCTTGCTGCTCGGAAGGAAGTCGCACGGTGGATCATTCGTCGTCCATTCTTTCAGAGTCTATTTCTGTGTTGGCATAGACCACTTTTGTATCCGATATCGTACATGAGGTTGAAATTGGGCATACGTAGTAGCAATAGTGACTTGGCGGGGACAACGTAACCTATTTCGCCTTGAAGATCGGTGCCTGGAGCATACTATGAATATGTTTACGTTGCGGGCTGCATGCAGAAAATGTTAGCGTTGAGAAGATAGCTTTGAACTAATATCAGATGGAATCATTGTAATCTATGCCGAAGCTCAGCAACAGCTTCTAGTTGATTGTTTTTTTGGCTAAGTTCATCACAGGAGGATGGAGATCAAGCAATTCAAAAAGGGGAAACTCACTTTTAGCTTCACAGCACGTGTTCAAGACAAGTCGACATGTTCACCGATGCAAAGGAACTGCAAAATTATGACGTGAGCGATTTGATACATATCTAGCAATCAAGGTTTCAGCAAAGGTGCCCGAGAGTTTGAGCTGTGGCGGGCCGTTTCGGCATAGTCATACGAAGACCGTCGTGAAGAAACATCATGTAAGGATACCAGTCAACGCGGGTACTTACCTGCAACTGACTTCAAGCTCGCGGACAATTTATTTCCGAGGGCGAGAGCAGAGCGCCCGACAGACTGAAAATAAAGGATTAGTCCTCCGACTCACGCCCAGAGAATAGGAGTCAGAAGTAATGAATAAAACAGCCAGAATGTTTCGACAAGGGTCCTCGGAGGACTTCAGGCGGTAACTCCATATAAATCATCATACACGAAAGAAAATGAAAGTGCCAATTACGAAATAATCGAATCGCATGCTCACCTCTGCCACCACGGTCGAACAATGGTGATCAATTGAAAGAATGAATATCTAAAGTGAAGCATTGGTGAGTATTCAGCGGCCATGTGTTATGTAGCTTGAAGTGCATCAGTGGATTGACAGATAAAAAGTTAGAGCATCGTGCTATTTTGCACTCAGAAACTCTAGTTTGAATGACCAAAAAAAATTCATCCCGCAAAGGGTCTCGGCGCAGATGCATATTCAAGTAACGCGAACCTACCCTTGCTTGCGGTACTCGACATGATCATTCCAACAGCAGCGTCTATGAGAGAAAGTTTAGATACGACCAATCAAAGCGGAAGAATGAGATGATCAGGGTAACTATGACATATAGGCCACATCGTGTCACGATTTGTGAACACTCGCCAGAAAGAAGGTATCTTCATCGTAAAGAACGAAAGAGGCATCAGAATCAACAGAGGACTGACCTGAAGAGCTTAGGCTTCCGACAAGCAAAACGCGAAGTGACTGCACCGTAGGATGAAAATCAACTTGAATCCCCGACTCCCACGGAGTTTTCACAAAGGACCCGTGGTAAAATATTATATAATATTTATCGCCATATTATAACAGCCACTGAGGCGTATGATTAACAGCAACATCGTATCACTGTTTCTGCAAGGCAGCCTTTGTTGGTGCGCCCCTCCTCGATCCCCAACCTTTGGGACGGCAACATGGACTTCTTGACACCTCAACGGATACACTAGTATCTTGAGGCCTTGAAGTCGGAGCCATACGGTACGCTAAATTCGTCAAGAATCATCATCTTGCATGCCTCTCATACGATGGCCCTCCACTATATCTAGCTCTCTATTCTGTAATCTATGCAACGTGCCGAGACACGTGAAACCTATCGGGATCAGGACGATGACAATGCTGCCGAGGCGACGAACGCGCGTTGGATCACCGGACTTCCACGGGTAATATGCGGCATGCACCCTTTTCCAAAGTCTACTCTCACGTGTGGCCTCACCTGTAACTGGATGCGAGATTCCCGACGCAACGCCCGATACCACTTGCTCACCTTATTCTCAGTGCCGCACCCAAGCAAAGTAGGCTATATTCACATTATTCCTCCCCCGCTTGATTCCAAAGCTGACACGACGCCTAAAATCTTGGTGACGTACCGGGTCTCGGTGCAGCCACCTCACGTTGACGGGTGTCAATGCATGTCCATTATGGTCGAAGCGTATTCGAAGAAGACAAGGTCGTAAGGGAGTGGCTGGATGAATTGAAGGAAGCAGCATTATGGTATCTTACTCAGCCCGACGTCATAGGTGAGTCGCGTCGGTTTCAGGCTTTGGAGTATGGGCCGAAGCTAGCGATGGCGTCGAAGCCAAGGCGTATACTATATATTAGATATTGTCAATGCCACCAGTAGTTGGTAGAACCCGTCAGCTGACTTGAATGTTGAGCGAATTATACCCTTTGTCCATATGACTCGGACAACTTGAACCTATGCACTGACGGGCGCGATCATGTAAGGTTTGTACGCGGCGTTCTATAGGAAACGGAATAGTTGGATGAGTATTCCGTGCAGTCTCGCACTCACTACGACTAGTAGAAGGTGACTTGAAGGTAGACTACCACACTTTTCTTCCTAAGTTGCTACTCACCCCTGTAAAGTGGCTTCACTCTTTCACTTTTTCCTAGGTCACCCGCACTCCAGCAGCTCGAACAACTATCAGACGCATAAAGGGTAGTATTAAGTATTAATTCTTACAGGTTTTGCAGTGTTCACATACATCGAACGGGTCACAGCTTGGCTTCTACAAGTCGGCCAGTCTTCCCACTGCCGGATTCCAATTCCTGAATTTCTCGACGCGACTTGCCAAGATACCACAACGCTGCTTCCTTCACCTCACTCAACCACTCACTCACAACCGCTTCTTCAAACACGTTTCCGTCGAAATGGACATACATAGTCAATTGTCTGCGTTCGGTGGCCGTACCAAGATAAAGTTCCCCTGGTTGTACGCGGGGATGTTCCTTCCCGTACTTCACCACGATTTTAGGGGTTGTGTCAGCTTCAGAGTCGAATGGTCGAGGAATGCCATGATAGCCTGCTTTGCTTGGGTGTGGATTCGAAGAGTAGGGTGAAAGCGGACGAGTGGATGGTATGGGGTATTCAGTCGGAAATATCACATCCAACTACAGGCAAGTGTCAAGAATAAGAGCAAACGGGGGTATGAAATGCATGACTCACATTACCCATGGAAGCCCCTCCGTGAGCGGAAACCCAGCGCGCCGTCTCGGTCTTGTTCTCGTCCGAGTTTCCATGCCCTTCATGTCCATTGGCAGGCTCAGCACGCCGTGCCATCGACTGCAGAACGGACAGCCGCATGTAGCGGAGGACCATCTTATGAGTGGCATGTACAATGTCTAAAAACAAGGGGTGGCTGAAAAGCGCCGTCGCCTGCTTCTTGAGTAGCCTAGCACGATAGAGGAACCGGTTAAACGAGAGTATGTCCGACAGTGGAGGTGCCCCATCTGACAGGACTCCTTCGTGCTTTTCCAAACGTTCACCCATGGCCATGAATGGCTGTCGGTGGTAGAAGAAACTGGTGGACAGCTTGAATTCGCCTCCACCACCATTCTCGAACCACGTCTTGTCGAGATACGGACGCAAGTTGAGTGGGTGGGCCCCACTGAGATATGGCTGTCTCTTCCGGTACGACCATTCTTCCTCCGAAATCTCGCCACGAAGGTAACGGCGGTAGAGTACTCGGGTCATTGCCACCTGTGCGAGGGCGAAGTAGGCATTCCCGAATGCAATACCATAATGACGACAGTTGGCAAGCACAGTGGGGGTTTGCGTGTCTGTGAGCGAAGTGGAGACGGTCTTAGTTTGTGAAGCGGAATGCGGTGCGACTGAACGCGCGAGGCGACGTGGGAGAGTCTGTCCCCCCTGCGTAGTTTTCGTCAGAATACAACACAAGAAGGGCCGCAGTCACAGACAACACCCACCTGCATCTTTGCCATTCTCAGTTGAAATATCACGGCCCCGGCAGCCTGACGCCACCGTCGAGTTGCCGGGCTGAGAGAGCGTAGAGAATGGGGGTCAAGGTCCAGCGCAGGGATTGCCATTGCTAGTCTCTCCTCCAAAGGAAGCTGAGCAGGCTCGGCCCCTTCGCCCCTCGCGAGCGTGTCCAAAAAGCACCGGATGAAAGTTCTAATTGATGTCCCATCCGCTAGATGATGTGCCAATACTGTGACTAGGTGAAGAACGGAGTCACTTCTCTCGGAGACGGTCTCACGAAGGACATGGAGCTGCCCTGGCAAGTCGTCTGAGAGCAAGCCTTGTGAGCTGTGCGCGATCCTGGCCGCCTGCCTTTGTGCCTCCTTTACAGAAGCTACGCTCCCAAAGACAATCTCGCCGGCGCGAAGCACAGTGAGATCGTGTTCCTGGACGAAAAAATGGGGCTCAAAGATAAAGCCAGTTCCGTTCCCCACCTTCAAGTTTGCGGGCACCTGGAGTTGCAGAGGAGTGCCATCCGCACCGCGCAGGGAAGCTCCTACGAGAGGGAAACGCCTTTTCGTGGACAGCCACGCCTTGACAATGTTTGTCTCGGAAAATAAATGTGCATATGCACCATTCGTGAGATGG